>VCRD01000887.1:75347-127696 GCA_006783055.1 Trinorchestia longiramus
ATATATATATATACATATATATACATATATATACATATATATACATATATATATATATATATATATATATCATTATCATTATCATCATTAGAAATGAGAAAGCTGATAGTGAAGTTACGTAATAAATATAAGGTCTCGATTGGTGCGATTTCTAAGATTGTGGGACACGCTAGGAGTGTTGTTCACAGCATTCTGGCAAACTATGAGAAAACTGAGTCATGTAAAGCCAAGAATTCACCTGGAAGGCCTAGGAAAACAAGTGCAAGAGAAGACAGATGGATTATGGGCAAGCCAAATTGGATCGTTTTGCCACGGCGACCAGTCTTTCGAGAGAAGCTAATGATAAGCTAGGCATTAGTATTTCAAGACACACTGTCTTCTGAAGATTTAATGAAAACAATTTGTTTTGTCGGATACCTTACACGAAGCCCTTCATAGCCGAGAAAAACAGAAAGGTTAGGTTAAAATTTGCAACTAGGCACGTAACATGGACTGAAGAACAGTGGGAATGTGTTCATTTTAGCGACGAATCAAAATTTAACTTTTTGATTCTGATGGGAGAAGGTTCGTTTGACGCGGTCACAAGGAAAGATACTCACCTTGATGCACTAAAAGTAGAGTTAAGGTCGGGAGTCTCATGGTTTTTGGTATCATTTCAGCAACTGGTACAGGGCCTCTTGTTAGGTTACATGGGAGAGTAAATGCAGAAGTACATAAGGAATTACTTAAGACTTATGTTTCACCAAGCCTGAGAACTGCAATTAACCAGCCTGCTGTATTTGTGCAGGATAAGGGTCCGCATCACGCAGCAAAATCTTTTGATAAATTTTTATCAGAGGAGAATATTACTGTGATGGAATAGCCTGCTCAGAGCCCAGACTTGAATCCTATAGAGAAAGTATGGAAGATATTGAATGAAAGATCTATGACAAAGAATCCGAGAAATGTGGATGAACTATGGAAAAATTTGAAAGAAGAATGGATGAAAATACCTTTCGATGATTGCAAGACTTAAATACACTGCTGTAACAAAAGATATAATGCTGTTATTGAAAGAAAAGGACTACATACCAAGTACTAATAAATATGTCAGCTTATTTCTATTTGACAATCATATCAATAAAATTAATGCAATTCAGATCACATTCTCAGATGTTATACAGAGTGTCCCACAAAAATGTCTCCTATTTTTGTATAAATTATACCTTCAGTTCAAATTTAGATATTTTGAGTATTTGTTTCATGTTATTGAAAATTCTGTTTTTTTTCAGATAAAATGAAATTGTTTATATCTACAGACTGTCTACTGCACAGTAAAACGTTGAATGAACAGGGGTACAACATGCTTTGTGACAAGAAAATCACAGAAACATGGCACAAACCTTAATACGTAATTGCAATGGTTAATAATATTGAAAAATTATATCCTACATACGTACAAGCATTTAAACCATTTGTGAGTTTGAAATTTACCTCTTTATTTTCAACAGATGAAGACCTCTAAAATGCAACTGACTAACGATCGAAGAATTTTCATCGTCTTAGAATTTAAAGCAACTAAAAGCTGTGACCAAGTTCGAAGAGCTGCTAACGAAAAGTTCCCTGAAAGAAACTCCCCCGATAAGAAAACGGTTTATCGAACAATGAAAAAATTTAATGAACATGGAAGTATTGTGAACAGAAACAAAGAAAATTCAGGAAGAAGAATAGCACAAAGAACTGAAGATAATATTGCAACTGTGCAACAATTGATTTCAGAAAATTCCCGAATCTCTGTAAGGCGCAAAGAAAGCGGTTTTACAAAGACAACATTGCAAAGAATTTTAAAGAAAGATTTTCGTGTTCATCCGTAAAAATACAAATAAAACATCAGTTACTGGCCCCTTACTATGCAAAGCGAAGAGCGTATTGCAATTGGATTATTGCACAAGAAAGATTACTCTTTGATGCCGACGGTGCAGAGGGTTCTAATCTCAGACAGAATATAAGAAACTATAATTCTGCATTTGCTTTCGCATCTTTCGGTGCGAACATTAGACCTCGTCCAGGACGTGGACCGTATTGTTTCCGTTTACAAGGTCAAACTTACCTCTACGCAAGCAACCACCATGCAGATGACCCTGAAGAGAGAAGATACGGCCAGCTCTACATCTTGGAAACCAATGAAGCCATATACACTAGAGCAAATGCTCACGAAAATGCTAACTGCTTAGTATCTGTTTTTCAAAAGATAAATGAGGCGATGAACAATAATCCTTACGCAGCAGCATACCACAATATGAGGGCTATTGAACAACAAGAACAAGAGAGAGCTGTAATTGAGAACATGCCACCAAGACAAGTAACCATGCAGTTCATCCCTGGCCCTGACAGACGAAGATACAACAACCCAACAGGCAATGAGGTAACAGCCATATTCGTTGGTGATGATGGCGTGCCTCCAATGTACCGTGATATTGTTGTTTATCCTATAGGTCTACAGAGGCATAGGATTGCTTACATCTCTTGCCATCTTGATCTCATGGTTTATCCTCTTCTCTTTCCGAATGGAGAACCTGGATGGCATATAAATATGCCTCATGTGGAACAGCGCCAAACGCGTGTTCACAACAAAGTCACCATGCAGGAGTTTTACACATACCGCCTGGCAATCAGCGATGACTTTAGTGCTTTACATCGAGCTGGAACACTACTGCAACAATACATTGTTGACGCCTATGTGAAAGTGGAGGGATGTCGTCTGAACTTCATTAAGAATAACCAAGCACAATTAAGAGTGGCACTGTATTCATGAAGATAGACACAATGATAATCAACAGCCAGGTGTTCCAGTCATTTTGCCCTCGACATTTATAGGAAGTCCAAGGAACATGCAACAAGCATATCAAGATGCCCAGGCGATCGTCTGCAAATTTGAAAAACCAGATATTTTCTTGACATACACTTGTAACCCAAAGTGTCGAAAAATCACAGAGAACCTTGGATTGCATGAAACAGCACAACACAGACCAGATTTAGTTCCACGAGTTTACAAGATGCACCTCAAGGAACTTTTGATTGATGTAAAGGATAGACATATCTTTGGTGTTCCAGTTGCTCACATCCATGTAACTTAATTTCAAAAGCGCAGTCTACCACATTGGCATCTTTTGATAATTTTGCGAGAGGAAGACAAACTAAGAACAAGAGAGCAAATTGATGATATAGTTTGTGCTGAAATACCTTCATCAGACCACCCAGAGTTGAGAGAATGCATGAGGACATTGATGATCCATGGTCCATGTGGGACATCAAATCCTAATTCTGTGTGCATGGTTGAAGGAGAGTGTGAGAAAAAATTTCCAAAAGATTTCCAAGAAGAAACCATGACGGATACCCAGTGTACAGACGGAGAAACAATGCAGAAAATGTACAAGTGGGCAATCGTGAGGTTGACAACAGATTTGTCGTCCCATACAATAAGTATCTACTGAGAAAATACCGCGCCCACATGTTAAAGTGTGTTCCTCGGTGAAAAGTGAAAAATACCTGTTCAAATACGTATCTAAAGGCCACAACTGTGCAAACATGGAAATAAGAAATAATGTTGTAAATAATAATGAACCAAATGAAGTACATGAACACAATGAAGTTAAACAGTATTTGTCACGTAGATGTGTCTTCGCCAGAAGCCTTTTGGAGATTGTCCGAATTCAAAATACATGATCAATCTCATACTTTATCATTTGGCTCTACGTTTACCTGATGAGCAGCAAGTGTATTATAGAGACGGAAATCAAAGGGAGGCGGCAGCAAGAACAGAAGAACGCGACACACAAATGACAGCTTGGTTCGAACTCAATCAAGTAGATGAGAATGCAAGAAATTTTCTCTATTGTTCTGTACCTGAGCATTATGCCTTCAACAAACGAACAACAAAGGGGACACGGCGTGTTAGATCCAACAACATTGTAACCAGAATGTACTCTGCAAGTCCTCGAAATGCAGAAAAATTTTATTTGAAGATTTTGCTCCTCCATGTCCCTGGAGCGACTTTATTCAGGGATTTGAAGACGATCGGTGGTCAAGAAATGGACATCTTCAAACAGGCATGCGTCACACTGCTCCTGGTTGAAAATGACAATGCATTGCAGGAAGCTTTGACAGAAGCAGCAACTCATCAGATGCCACGGCAACTAGTAACTATGTTTGCAATGATGTGCGTCTTCAACCAGCCTGTGAATGCCCTGCAGTTATGGAATGAGAATAAGCATTTCATGATTGAAGATCTTCTACTGAAACATAACATAACTGCTGAAAATGTTGCTCTCCACTTGCTGAATGCCTTATTCATGGAAAATGGCATGACCTGCAACATGTTTGGTCTGCCTGAACCAGTTGGAGATCATCCTGCAAATGAAGAAGATGTTGGAAACAATAACATAGATGTGAATTCTCTGAATGTTGAACAGAGAGAGATATTCAATGCAAGTGCATTCTCTGTTGAGCGAGGCGAGCTGACAGAAAATAGACTTTTATGTGGATGCACTCGGCGGCTCAGGTAAAACCTATCTATTCAACAAGGTATACGAGTATCTTAATGCGAACAACATTAAGACAAGCACATCTGCCTGGACCGGTATTGCTGCAACACTGTTGAGATGCGGCAAAACCCTGCACAGCATATTCAAGCTTCCAGTTCCCCTAAGCGAAACAAGTGTCTGCAATGTGCCACCGAACTCTGTGCAAGGAAAATTTCTGAGGCGAGTTAAAGTGTTCATTATTGATGAAGCTTCTATGATTCCATGCTATGCTATGAAAGCCATCGATAAATGCTTGAGAGACATAACGAACACCCACACTGCATTTAGTGGTAAAGTAATCTTACTCGGAGGCGACTTCAGACCAGTACTTCCGGTTGTTCCCAGAGCTCCTCCTGCTGCTGTGCTTGACGTGTGCCTCAAACGCTCAGACTTATGGCAGAGCTTGCATGACATGAGCCTCACACAGAACATGAGAGCAAACGCAAATGAACATGAGTTTTCAAGATGGCTTCTACAAATGGGTGATGGATCAATCCAGAGTACTCTTGATGGAATGGCTCCAGCTATTATAGACATTCCTGAAACATGCACATGTAATGGCTCTTCGATATAGAATAGAATAGAATAAGGCAATAGGAACGAGCCGTTTGGCCCATTCTTGATTCAATACCGAAGTCCCATGCCGTCTAAAGTAAATCCATCAGTCATGCACGTACACCTTAACCACGTAAGTCAATTTAGTCATGTGCACACATATCACTCACGCACAGGCGTTTATGTCACGAGCATTTATCTCAATCATACATTAGCCTTAAGGAGTTAGGGACATAGAGTTAGTAGGATGTAATACTGGGGGAGTTCGTAATCCAAAATTTATCGAGACGATTTTTGAATGTGTTCACAGTGCCAGCAGAAACTATATTTTCTGGCAGCTGGTTCAAAGTTGCGGCAATTTTAACGGGAAAAAAGTTCATAGCTTGAGATGTCTTGAAGTTTCTCAGTAATAGTTTTTGACCGTTATTTCTGGTTCTTACGTTACCGTCTCTTTCGAAAAGCCCTTCCAGGGTAACATTGTTAAAGCTATTGAGATATTGAAAGGTCTCAATAAGTTGTCCTCGCAGTCTTCTTTGTTCTAGGGATATAAGTTCAAGGCGTTGAAGACGTCTTTCGTAGCTGAGATTGCGGAGTTCTGGAATCATCTTCGTTGCTTTCCGTTGTATTTTTTTCATTTTATTAATATCTTTTCGTAAGGTAGGAGACCAGAGTTGCACTGCATATTCTAAATGAGGCCGGACTAGCGCTTTATAGAGCGGTAATATTATGTTCTTGACTTGTATTCAAAGTTTCGTGCAATGAAACCAAGAATCCTGCTCGCATCTTTGACGCTTTTTTCCACTTGTCATGTTTGAGATTTTCAGTGACAATGACACCTAGATCTCTTTGTTGCTGGACTGTTTCAATAGGTATGTTATACATCGTGTGTTGGAAATGCCGGTTATTTGCACCAACGTGCATTATGAACATTTTTCAATGTTGAAGCTCATTTGCCAGGTTTCAGTCCATTGTAGAAGACGGTTGAGGTCTGATTGGATAGTTGCTCTGTCCCTTTCGGTGAATGCTCTGTGACAGAGTTTCCTGTCATCGGCGAATTTGTTGATTTTACCGACGATTCCGACATCAAGATCGTTGATATAGATGATGAAGAGGAGCGGGCCTAAAACGCTCCCATGAGGGACTCCTGATGTTACAAGCGCTGGATCACTTGTTTCATCGTGAATCACTACGCGTTGAGTGCGACCTGTGAGCCAGTTTCGTATCCATCGGGAGTAGTTGCCTCGTATTCCATGCGCTTCCACTTTGGCCATGAGTCTTTCGTGGGGGACTTTGTCGAAGACTTTTTGAAAGTCTGGATAGACAAGGTCTACGACTTTTGTACTGTCGTATATACAGTTAACTGTTCCAAAGAAGTCAAGGAGATTTGTGAGGCAGCTACGTTTTTCTCTGAAACCGTGCTGAATGTCATTAATAAGATTTTGGTCATTAAGCTGCTTTGTTATACGGACTTTAAGTAGGCTTTCTATTGTTTTGCTGATGACAGATGTTAGACTGATTGGACGATAATTATTAGGGATTTGTTTGTTCCCCTTCTTGAAAATAGGAGTGACATTTGCGCGCTTCCAATCATCTGGAACTATCCCAGTTTCAAGAGATCGATTGAAGATGTTTGTTAGAGTATCGCTTATTACTTCGGCTGTTTCTTTGAGTATCCGGGGACCAAGGCCATATCAGAGATGTTTGACTACTGTACGGCTGAAGAGATGAAAGCAAGAGTAATCTTATCACCAAAGAATTCTGAATGCTTAGCAGTCAATGAGGAAGTTTTGAGAATGTTACCAACAGAAAATAAAACTTACTTGAGCACTGATTCCGTATCTTGCGATAATGATGAAGAAGCACAAAATTATCCAATGGAGTTTATTAATTCTCTCATTCCGTCTGGCATGCCTCCTCATAGACTGAATTTGAAAATTGGCGCAATAATCATGCTACTGAGAAACCTGTCCATAACTCACAGACTGTGTAACGGCACTCGACTGCAGGTCATTCAGCTTCAAACAAACAAACAAACAATCTTTATTTCCGATCAAGTACACAGTACATAGACATTTAGTACATTGGTTTTTCAAATTCTTAAGGTTAACATTCTTAGAGTAAGGGTGATGGTGAGCTCCATGCGACGATCCTGGGATGTGTCCATGGGCGGGGAGTTGAGGGCTTCCCGATAAGTGCGAGCTCACGGCGTGAAACGAGAAACAGCTCGTATTCATTGCCGGGTTTCGAACCCGCAGAAGTCTTTCTGCACAAGCAGAGACCCGATACAGAACACGGGCCGCAGACCACTCGACTACGGTGTCGAGCACAGCATCGAGGCATCAATAATCAGTGGCTCTCACGCTCATAACAGAGTACTTATCCCACGGATAAAACTGAACCTTAGCGATGCCAATATTCCTTTATTCTGCATCGCACTCAATTCCCAGTTCGCCTCTCCTACTCAATGATAATAAATAAAGCTCAAGGTCAAACATTTGATAGAGTTGGCATACATTTACCAAAGCCATGCTTTACTCACGGCCAGCTTTATGTAGCATTTTCAAGAGCAAAAGCAATGAACAATGTGAGAGTTAAAGTCCTACATCTTAATGATTCCACGCATGGCCACAAGAGGAATCACATTTGCAAGAAATATCGTATACAGAGAAGTAATTCATTAATGTGTACGAGTTTGGGTACCCTGACGCCATATCTGTGTTTGTTTATGTTGGTTAGCAGAAGTCTTCTCCCTTGCATTCTACAGCAGATTTTTAATTCCAGTGTATAATAAATTGACTATAACCATGCTGCAATAAATGACAAATTAAGTTCGCTATTTTATTTTACTCTTTAGAAAGGTTGCGTTAAGTTAAATGGGTCTTTCATTATATATAGAATACATACACACATGTTCTGTGTTACATTATAGTGGTTTCATTTAATTTTCTATGATGGCATCAAAGTTGCTGAATCATAAAATCAATGATTGTTAATTTATTCACTACCTGTAAAATCATGCTACTGAACTAACCGCGAATTATTCGTGGGTCCTGCTAGTTTCAATGATTCCTTGTCACAAACCGTGTTCCACCCCTGTTCATCCAACTTCCTACTGTGTAGTAGATATTAACAATTTTATTTTATCTATAAATAAAAAATTAACATGAAACAGACTCAAAATATCTCAATTTGAACTGGAGGTATAATTTATACAAAAATTAGCGGACATTTTTGTTGACATAACTTTTTCAATATCGATTGAGCGAACTCAATATTTTCAAATTATTTAATATACATTGATCACCTTATTGTTCTACATTGACAGGTTTCATTATGCTTTGTGCTAAAAGTTATATCAGATTTAAACTTTTTTATTCCATTCTGATCTTTTTGCTCGTTACTGTAGTCACTCGCCGAGGTTGAGGATGTGGAGGAAAATTCTAAGTGTCGATACATCTTTACTTATCAAGGCCGGGAGGTACAGCGGGGAAACTCGTAGATGTGTCAATACGAATACATCTTTACTTACCGAGATCAGGAGGTATAGCGGGAAACTCGTAGATGTGCTCGCAGGAGTTGCGTGAGTTAGGAATGCAGTAGCCAAACTCGAAGTCGAACATTTTGAGCAGTCTGTCTCGGAAATAGTGGCGCTCGATCATCCGGAATTTGTTGACCGGGCGAGATCCAACAGTGAACTCCACTCTGGCAACGCAAAGAAGAACAGTGACAATAAAAAAGTCAACGACTCTGTAGGGTGAAAATACTCGTAAAATGCAAAATTTATAATAAGGCGAAATATTCTCGGAAAAAGGAAAACGTTTTTCAATAAATACTTTCGTTAAGCGATGACCAAAACTATGATAGAATAAGTCAGATACACATGATATCATTCAGTGACCTCAAACGGAGAACAAATTTAATGGGATAAAAACTTTTATTCCACAAGACGAGCAGTCGAGAGTACGTAAGTTCAGAGTGTACACTCGAGTTAAAACAGGAATTACTTCGTACGACAGTGAAACTTGTACCGAATTTAATTTCTTAAGTTTCCACGCACAAACCTCACCACTTGCTTAACGAGGGCAAATCTAATCAACTTTGCAAACTCGCACTTTTCAAAATTCGTTCCCCAAGGAACACTCGTCTTCAAGTTTCTCTAATTACCGCCACCCAGTTCAAAGCGCAGAAAAGTTAACAAATTTATCTGGCTCAAAATTCCTACACAGCGACGTACGACACGAAGAACAGCCAAGGCAAAACCTGCTCTAATGATGGTCAGCCTTCATTACTATCGTGGTGCGGACACCCTCGGCAGTACGACTCACGAGAAAAGGAGTGTGCCGATTGATTAAAGCCATAGGGGAAATTTTGGTGAGCCATTTGACAAGCTGTGAGACGCATGTCAGATTGTGGCACATAAAGAATGTTCGGAGGAAACGCTACGAGCCAGGGTTGATCTCTTAAAAGTAATGAGGTACAAATTAGGAATAATTAGAAAAAATCTACTGCAAGCCCTTCACTACATATATTATTATATTATCTTTTATTATTTTACTACTACTTACTACGATATTATAAATGACATAATATATCCATACATATTAAATGTTCATCTCTTTTTACAGTTCCATGTATGTATATATGTTTTTTAAATACATTTTAGTACACGTGGGCGACTCAGAAAAACTGCCGTGAAGCCTTTCTTGAAAGTCTTTGGAAAAATTTTCAAATCTTTTGGATGGTCTCGAGATTTCAAATCCAGTCGGAAAAGTTACAATTGCGACAGCTGCGTCTCATGAATAATTATTCAAGAGTCAGGAAATCTCCGAGTCCATTAAGAGAAACCTCCAAAAATTATGGTAGAAAGTTATAGGTAATTCGTTTGCCAGGGCCTGCCTTTGTCTTCTGTTTGAACTGATCTTAATTATTTCACGTACTGACTGTCGTAACATGCCTCACTTGTGAGTCTCAGCTTAACATAACGCGTTCGCTGTTGACTGCGTGACGGTTCCTGAAGTCATCAAGGCTGCGTGGTGGTGCTTCTGGAATACAGCTTTGGGAGCAGAGCGTTTTCATCTTCAATTTATTTGGGCATCAAACAACGTGTTCCCATTCAGTTAAGCAGATCGTTTTTACAAACTATCAATTCAGTGATTAAGTTTCTATTGATTTGGATCATTAAAGTTTTAGGTCAATACCAGGAGCATACTGTTATCAGGGTTCTTCGCCAGATTCGCTTCAGATGTCCCCAGTGATATATTTATAAAATGTGAATTGAGATATAGAGGCTGCGTTACTTTCACACAAATATTCCAAATGTGTCATGTAATTCACTGGGTGACATCACAGGTTTGTATCTATACAATATTTAAATCAGTCGACAGAGGATATGATGGATAGATCCAATAGGGACAAGACGTAGAAATCCCACTCGAGTTCCTTAAAACGTGGATGTCTTCTATTCATTCATTTTCAGTGATGGTATAAATAGCTTCTAAATTCAACGAGACAAATATTTTTCACCATTTTTGAAGATAATACTAAGGGAAGAGAGGAAGAAAAGAGATGGAGGGTTATTGCTTCACACGAACACATTAAAATACTTCAGAGGGACGTTCACGAAGACGGAGAGAGCGTCGTAGCGTCCCTTGCAGCGCTATCGCAGGCGATTAAAAGAGGTGCCATAGTGGCGACCATAATTTCTGCTCTCCTCGAACCACAATGAAAATAATGATGACGCGTGAGAAACGAGGCTCTAATCCTCAGTCCGAGGGGACAATGGGAGGGTTGGAGGGAAGAAAAACACTTTCTGGACAGCCCCAACAGCTGAAGGTGTCTTCTTGAGTAGGTCCGGAAAAATGTGAGCGACAAAGTGGGAAAGTAAATGGAAAAGAAGAGGAGGAAATCCAGTACGATTCTTGGAGAAGAGGTGACCATGAATTCCCCCCACCTCCAGGACTGTTAAGTGATCGAAGACGAAAATTACATCAGAAGTGATCATTGAATCCACCCTAAAAATGATTAAGCAGTTGAGAGGAAAAAACATCAGAATTGAAGTAAGAATATAAAAATTTGTGAGTGGGAACATGTGTGAGTAGGAGTGTAAACATATACTATGTGCTAGTAGGAGTGTAAACATGTATGAATAGAAGTGCAATAATAGCGAGTGTATAAAAATAGTTCAGCGAAAAGAAATAAATGAGAGTAAAAATAGTGAAATCAGAAGTTAAGCTTGTAAAGTTACAAGAAAGCTGTTACGTAAAAGAATTTTTTCCAGAATAATGTAATTCCGCGTCGGATCTCTGAGAAGAAGGTAAAAACAAAAACAAGGTTTCACAAAACAATATCTGAATGCACAATATGAAGTCATGCCTTCAGTTTACTGGAACATTAACTAATCATATTAATCATTAGCTGAACTCGTAATAGTTGAAAGTTCATAATAAAACAATGCTTTTAATTCCATACAACATTACAGCATCCTTAAGTGGGTTCGCAATAGTCAAGTCTAGAAGTGTAGTACTCACGTGGCTCCGACCGTCCGCAGCTTCAAAAACTCCGGAGTGAACTGGTAGCGGACGAAGCGTCCGGCGTTGGGATCTAATTCCTCATCATCTGACGCTCCGTCTTCCCCTTCACAAGCTTCCCCGTCTGGGAAAGAAAATTAAAAGGCAATTCAAGACACGATGTTCGATTCAACGCGCTGCTCAGTCTCAGGTGTGCAAATTTGCTGAGATAAGAAACTAAAGAGCCTCTGCATGGTTGACCAGTGCGAGTCCTATGGAGTCTGGCTCACTCCGGCACGAAGATAATGCTGCTCTCCTGTGTGGTGTGACTGAATAAATAACTATTTAAAATAAAAGAAACGGGCAATAATATATCAGTTCTTCGCGTATGCCTACTAGTAGATAACGGAAAAAAGTATTGATAGTTCAATCAGAAGTCTTCGATCATTAAATGTGTGTTTTGGGGAATTACAGAGGTTATAAAAAAAGGAAACTTCAGTTTTGTTTTTTCTTGTACTTTGTCCGTGAAGATACAACGATACAATATATGTACACCCTCATGGAAATATTCAGGAGTAATATTTATCATTGTGCCATCACTATACACACTACCACAGTCTGAGTTCTACTTTTCAAACTTCACGAAATTAAATTAAACGGAAAGACTCATAAAATACATGAAAGCTGAAAGTTCATGCATAGTTTTCGAAGTATTTAAAAGATAAAACTGAGCTGCGAAGCCTAGCTACTTCATCTGTCTGTCGGCGAGAATTTTTAGCCGGCTGTCTCTCTTTCACCTTTAGGAAGGACACCTCGTATGAAGTTAGCTCAGGACGTTCCGTATTCCTTCCGTCACTCAGCGTTGGGAAACTTTTCTTTCTTATTAGATTGCAAAAATATATGACGTGAACAAAATTTCGTTTTAAAAATCTTTACTGAATTTAAACTTTCAAAATTTTATTCATACCATGTTTATGAAATGTCTTTCAAAAAATACGATTCACTCTTAAACGTATTTTATTCGTATTTAAGCAACAGTCTAGTTCTATATCCATATGGCCTTACAAAATCCTGAAGCAGCAGCCAAACAAAATTAGCTTACGTTACTGAGAGGTGCTAGAGCAAATAATTTCCTTACATACGATGCTACTCATAAATCACTTGGACAGCCTCAAGCCTTCATCAGGAGTAATCTGTAGTACTTGACAGAGAATGAAACAAATGACGACGCAATGCGTAAGCTGCTCGTAAGCGCTAGCTAACACGGGGCTCATAAGGACACAGGCGTCCTGTAGACCTCAGAAGGCGGTCGATTAAGAAGGAAGGTCAGTAGGGCGTCTAATTTGACAGTCTTTATGACTACGAGTTATGAAGTACATGAACCCTCGCTACAGACAACGCAAGTAATTACAGCTAACTATAAACTAGGCTTCCTAAAATGAACAGTCATTCATGTTCAGGATCTACTATTATGATGGAAATCTTCTAAGATTAACTGGTATTGAAACATTTAAATTGTTATTTGTGGATTAAAAACACATCATTTACTACGATAGAAATAAAACCTACACTGAAAATTACGGTAAATAATAAGCACACCGTTTCCATATTATAAGAAACTAGATCTACACGTAAAAAATCACGGTTTTTACTACATTTTTCATTTTAATTTGCTGGTGGACGCGGGCTTTGCGAAAGAGTTTCCCCATTGATGGATGTGCCTTTAGTATCCACAATACAATGCTTGCAATCCATGTACCCTACGAAATTTCCTTTTATCTAAATCCGTAAGAGCGTCTATTATACAGGGTGGCCCATAAGTAAGGTACCGTTTTAAAACTATTTTCAAGAAAATCACAATTCCGAAAACAATAACTCAATTTTCAAAATCTTTGGCCTTATACTAAGTGGTAGCCAGGTTACTGGTCAAACTAATTTAAAACATTTCTTTTCGCATTATCAATTAAAAATATCAAAGCATCATGATGAATTTCAACAGAAAAAGGTCCAAAGAAAATTTCTATTTGGAAAAATAAACCGATTGTGTATTCTGGATACCATAATGCAAGTAAAAGGGAATTGAATTGCCACAGAAAAATAATGCAATAGAATGATTTCTTGTATTTCTTAAGCTTTATCCTTGTTGCTATCAAAGCTATCGATTAGAAGAGTGTGACACACGGACAGACGGACGGGGCTCTTATTATAGTATAGATATGGAAACAGTCTATGGCAGTCTGCAAAATATCCAGCAGCTGCCAACCCAAGGAAGCACAACTCAGCTCCCACTTTGCCTTCACTTTTTCCTTGTAAGCACACACAAAACTTAAAATAAATCCACTGCAGAAAAATTATCATAAATTAGGGTTTCACTTCGAAACCTGGTAGTTTGTTTTAAATGTCGTTTAAAATGATCCTACGAAGCGAAGTCTCTGAAGTTTTTACCCTTTTTTCAATAATGACAGTTAGGTTTAGAAGTTCGTGGTGAGCGACAAAATTGCGCCGTAAAACTCCACCACTGACCGTCCTTCTGACGACTGCCCTCGTTCCAATACTTGCTGGCTCAACGACGACCCTGACCTCGTCACTTGCATATTTAACACGTTGCCTGCGATTGCCTAGCTGGTGCAAATCTTTACTTTGTACACACAGTCACTAGAAAGCCTTGAAAAAATTATAGAACCTAACCTGAGTGACCCACCGGCGGGTCGTATCGCACTCAACGTGTTAAATGACATCAATAGAAGTGCACGTTGTATTCATTTCACTCACAGGAAATAAAACTGGTACTCCCCCACTGGACGCTGTGGTTTAACGGAACCAACATTAAAGTAAGTGATACTAGCCAAGAAACAAAATTTATACAAATAATAAAAATGACAAAAGTGCAAATAATATCAATATGCTGATAATTATTAATGTGATTATAAAATTAAAACAATTGTTTCTTCGTTGAAGTAAAGGCAATATAATTCATTGTTTAAACAAAGAAACATCTGTGATTATATCATATGTACAATGAATCAGACATTTATATTCCCCCTTGATCTATTACAAGACAATATTTAACAGCCCAGATTTTCACGACGATGATTTTATTCCAACTTTTACGCTTAGTTCAATTTTAGCTGGAAACAATATAGAAGTTCTCGTAGCAAGCGCCTACTGCAAGAACCAAGCCACCGAACAGTATCCTAGTTCGAAACAATTCGCTGTAATGTTTTCAAAAAATACCAGTTTTACAGACCACTTCTACCAGCCTCCTGTTCACGCGAGAACGTTTCCCACGCCCTTGAAAAGAAGCCTCGAATTCAAGCCCAAACATTCCTGTGAAATTTTACGTGCTGTGTTATGAGCAGTGTTCTTTTGTTGGCCTTGTAATGCCTGGCATCTTAGAATTTAGTAAAAAGAATATAATTTGCAAACAGTTGACGTAGAATTGCTCCATAAACGTCCGCCGCAGCGACATTTAAGTTTAAAATCTTCTGCAAAAATTTTTTCCGGCGTTGATGGTTTGTAAGAAAAATTTTAGTTAGAGCATCAGAGTCACCGCAAATTGGTTGAAGCAACGCAACGTTACCTCAAGTTCAGCCGCATTTTTTTTAGGCTCAGAATTTACATTTGCTGGACAACGCAATGCTTGGCGTGATTTATTTAATAGTCAAACCTAAGCTGCCACTCAAATTCAAACGATCACAGTAAGCCCAACTAAAGTTATATTTCCAGCAACGCCACTAGAACTAAAATTGCAGTACGAATAATGTGGAATACGACTAAACACATTCATTGATAATGCAGTTATTACGCAGTAATTAACATCTCTTTCAGAAATTTACGACGATCTACGATAGCAAAGGCCAACAACCAGGGTCATATAAAAATCTTAAATGCTTTAAACAAACAGAACATTAACACGTTTGTTGCGATTGCCTGATTGGTGTAAAACTTCACTTTGTACGCATAGTCACTAGAAGGATCTGAAAAAATTACAGAACCTAACCTAAGTGACCCACTGGTGGGTCGCATCGCAACAAACGTGTTAATATAAGTTTGGAAGTTGGAACTTTCATCAGGTGAGAGTTGTATCCGTTTTATGAAACTGAATTTAGTAGAAGAAATTCTTGTTCAACCTGGCGCTTCAAAGGACAGCTTTCGAATAACAGCAGTTTAAACAGAGAGAATACGTACAGCTTGTGGTCTTCGTGTACGACACGTTGCAGTTTATGCAACGAAATTATGTAGAGCTGGTGGTATCCGTGCACGCTACGCTGCAATTCAAAGAATTCCGCTACTTTTGCTTTCTACTACTCCCAGTGGAGCAACATTATCCAATAAAAAAACGCAAATTTTGCAGTGGCTCCATTACGCGCGTCGCGACCTAGAGAGTTTGCTGCACTCCACTACAGCGTTAGTGGACCGAACACATCCTCTACATCCTCACGAGGCTCCACGCATCTGCATCTCCGATACAGAAGGCAGTGCTTATGGCCTTACAGTTCACAGTCGGTCAACATGTGCTCTGTCTCAGGTCGGAATGCACTGAAAGCCTTAAAGGGGACAGGGCTTATCCACGCTCTTATGGGAGTCTCCATGTCAATAAAAATATGCCGGCGTACTTGACAATGATTTCGTGTTCATCTATCTGGGAAATTTTGTTTAACTCATAGCAAGTATATATTATGGTGAACTTATTGTAATAATGTGTAAATTCATTAGGAACGTTAGAATCGACTCGTTAAGAACGATCCAAGATCATTTGCAGATAAACTTCGAGGGAAAACAGTAAATTACGTTTCATTTCTGAAAAGGTCTATTGAATGAAGTGAGACATGTTAAGCTAGACCAATGCCCCCAGCTTAACATATCACACGACTAGCGGTTATAGTATTTCTGAAAAACGTAAGCCTTTATGCAATGGATATCGATTTGCTTTACGCTTTGAGGTTTAATCTGGCCTATTCATGGGAGAAAAACAGCATACAATACAAAATTCCGGATAATGGCTGTTTTTCAAGCAGGATAGACATGCAAAATACTTACGATATATTTATTTCAAAGCTCCAGCATCAAGAGAGCGAGTATTACTCACCGGGGCCTGAAGGCTTAGCGATTTCGAATAGCACTGTGGACGTTTCCATGTCGCGTATCTTGAAACGTGTGAAGTCGATGTCGTAGACGTTTGCGTCCGGTGAACAGAGGTAATCTGCAAGTAACATCGTATACTTTTAAGTAAACATTTATTGGTTACGGAAATACGTAAGCAGTGAAGGATCATATTTGCTACCCAAGAGATTTCTAAATTCATAGTCGTGACTTGGAAAGTGTACTATGAATAGTCTAGAGTTTACTGGAAGCGCGGCGATGTGAAAAGTTCATTCAAAATTAGCTACGTTATAGACTTAAAACAAGGACTACTATAAACAGGACGTGCACCGCCATGCAGCTGACTGCTGGAGCGGAGGCCAGTTCACTGCGTTCAGTTATCCTCCATCTGTCATAGTGCGAACATTGTCGTAGTCTGTCGCTCGGTTTGAATCGGAGATTGTTTGTTTCGAGGCACATTGCTACATTTCTAAGTGGATACTGTTTGTTTAGAAAGTTTATTGCTAATTATATGTATTAAAAATGCCGAACAAGTGAGGGGTCGTGAACTATCGGGGTAATTACAATAAGGAGAACAGGAGCCGCACCGTATCTTCAATGTGCCTGTTTCATGTCTGCCATCTCCAAAACTCATACTTCGCCCGGCGAAAGCTGAAGACCAACAACTGAGGTAATTTCTTCAGAAGGATAAGATTACTTCATTTGATGCTTTCAAACCTGAACGTAACCTGCAGAAGCAGTACAAGAACTTGATTATTTCAAGATCGAAAGAAAGGCTTGTGTGTTTGTTCATGACAGACAACTTCAGTGAATGCAGCATTCACTGTTATATTTTATTTTTTACTCTCTTTCTCCGATATGTAACTCCCGTTCATATTTCACACGATATATACAGATAACTGTAATAATGATTAAATTAAATCGATCATCAGCAAGCCATACCATACGGTCACCAAGTAATTAGAAAATACAATTTCAATTTAATAACAATCACAACTTTATGTTTTAAGTTTTCGCTCTCATAATTTTCCTTTTTCGGTCTTTCTCGGATGTTAAACATCCAATTCAGTTAAATGTAATGATATCAAGTCTAAGCTGTACCTAAAGAAAATATTTCGCTTATCACCTAAATGCGTATAATACCTACCACGTCAGAATTTATATGTATCACCAATGATTACCTCTTAAGTTATCATTGAAAAAGAGAAGTTTCATTTGTTTCACAATGTACAGGATGGCGCATAAGTAACGCACCCTTTTAAAAAATTAATAATAAATAAACTATGAAAGGTATAACAATGGGAATAATTGCAAACGATAGAGGAACTCTTAAAGTTTATTTACATGTCGTATCCTGTCTACAGATACCCAGTGTATATTGCGGTAATAAATCTTTAAAATTTACCTTCAAAATGGTGCGATACACGAAAGAACAACAAGCAAAAATTGTTGAACTCTACTTTTCATGTAATAGTTCAATTATTGCAGTGCAGAGAAGTTACAGGAACATTTTTAATGATGGAAGAAGTCCTGATAAAAATTGCATAAAAGCAATGGTCTCTAAATTCAAAGAAACCGGATCAACAGTAGACAAACGGCGCTTTGGAAGCCCGCGAACCGTTAGAACTTATGTGTTTTTATCAGGACTTCTTCCATCATTAAGAATGTTCCTGTAACTTCTCTGCACTGCAATAATTGAACTATTACATGAAAAGTAGAGTTCAACAATTTTTGCTCGTTCTTTCGTGTAGCGCACCATTTTGAAGGTAAATTTTAAAGATTTATTACTGCAATATACACTAGGTATCTGTAGACAGGATACGACATGTATATAAACTTTAAGAGTTCCTCTATCATTTGCAATTATCCCCATCGTTATACCTTTCATAGTTTATTTATTATTAATTTTTTAAAAGGGTGCGTTACTTATGCGCCACCCTGTATATTTAACGTTCATTGCGTGCTGTGAATGTTTACGTATACCCGTAGGTACTGCTGTTTTATCATCTATGATACTATGCATAGAATACTTACCACTTAAGAATTTTATGATAAGGCATCTTTAAAAACCAATGCTGTTACATTTCTTATGTACGAACTTTATTGGAAATATACGTTTTTGTTTTGTTTGTTTGTCGAAAACAAGCCCACTTTCTGTTCCCCATTAACGCTCAGTGCGTTCAAGAACGGCATTAGTACCACTGTTTAAGACACTTCATCCCAACAATGGTTTTTGCTTCTATGTCTGTTTGTTTATATGCGTGAATGTTTGTATGTTTGGTTGTTTGCATTGGAAAAGTTTTAACTATAATCAATTTGTAAAGTCTAAAACTGCAGCAACTCGGCTTTCTATAAAGTGGCCACTAAGCCCATACAATAATACATGTTAAGTCCGGTTAAAATTGGTATTTCAAAGCATTACAGTGCTTTAAGCCATTTAAAATTCACTGTAAAACCTTATTATCCCTTCTATTACTTGAAAGAAGTAATTTTTGATCAATTTGTCCGATAGAAAATGTTGTTACTAAGAATGCAATGGCCTCCGCTACCGCAGTCAACTACGCGGCGATGCACGTCCTGATTATAGTAGTCCTTGACTTAAAAATTTAATACGATCAGCTACATGAAAAGCCTATGATTGAGCAATCATCCGTGGGCGAAGTTTTGTCGATATTTGAATGCATAATTTCTTCCATTGTTGTACAAGATCTGGTCTAGCTACACTATCGTACTAATGGTAAAACAATTACATTATTACACTACAGAGCTGGATCACTTACACTATTGTACTATGTGGACAATATTGCACAAAACACAGTTTTATTTAAAACGATGAAAATGTCTCATGAAGGCTTTCTGTTCAGAATATTTTCCAGATATAGATATTCTTTCTAGATCCATCTTTCGAAAAGATCGCAAGTTTTCTCAGAAGTTCCTCGAGCAAATATTTAAATAAGAAAGTTTGATAGGTAAAATTTCATAAGGAAAGCTTCTGCCAAGCAATTGGATTAAAAACTTTGTGCTTTAATCTGCAAAACAACCGCACTTTGAAGGGAGTTGTGACTTAGAGAACTAGCGTGATAGGGTGGTTGCAGTCGTGACTTTTGTTGTCTGATGCACTGTAAAATTGTTTAGAAAGTTGCTCGCTTTTTGCAAGTAAAATTACCACCAGAGTTGAATCAAGTGGTTCTCTCAGATATCAGTTCAAGAATATGGTACAAATTCAATAGAATTGAGTACAGTTTTTTCAGAAAAAAAGATAAAAAACCCGCGCTACTGCAATAATGTAGAACTCATCGAGATGAAAACATCAAACAGGCTCCAGCGAGCTCGTCTTAGCGATAACACAAAATGCAAAATTGCAGGGACGGACTGAGAGAAGCAAGTTCACTCGGGATTTGCACGAGTCAAGTTTCTGAAAAACTATGAACGGAGTCCACACTGTGGACCACATCAATATAGAGGACGGGCCCTGAACCGCAGTGATAACTTAGCAATGCTGCAAAATTCACGCTCAGAACTTACGAGACGAGTTGAGCATTAAATTGAAACTATCATATAAGGCTAAAACTCTTGAGTAAGTCTGGGAATTCACCTGAATTGTGGTAAAATCAAGCAAATGATTAATTTCGACAAGATGAAATGAATAAATAACTTATTTGAAAACGTCCAACCACACCTTTCCTAATTTCGTTTCTTTTAAGTTTCCTGAACCAATATTTTTACCAAGATATCAACTGCACTTTTCAGAAGAAGCACTAGAGCCCAATTTACATTTCTGAAAGTCAGATGAAAATGAATGAGAAATTCAAATGCCTTCAGCTAGAGGCCTGATTCTAAGATCCAGTGACATATTTTGAAAATTTTGAGCGTATGTTAGGTTTCATTCGATGCTTCATGCACTCGTTTTGTACTCTGATATGGAATACGAGGTCACAGTGTTGTGGCTTAACTTAACTCTTACCTCAGACTTAAGACACACCCGTGTGTCTATGAAATAATATTAAATTTTGTACAAATTTACAATTTTGTTTCATTCATTTGTACAAAAATATGTTCGAATCTTGCGTGGTAATACTGGAATCTTTACGTTGACATATCCCGATCCTTGTCTGAATGTGCGATCAAGATTTGCGCTTCAAATTTAGTGTTCAGTTAAGTTTTGACAGTAAAATGGTTGGGTTAAGTGTGAGGGCAGCCGTGGTGGCGCTGGAGACATTATCAAGTCAGCTGCTGCTCCTTTACTTTCAAAACATCAAAATACCTCAACCCATTACGGTCAATTGGTCACTATAATTACTAGCTTAAGGAATCAAGGATAAAATACATGATTTTATCTCCGTGCGGCATGGTACGCACTAAACCTAAGCATTTTTGAGTCTTTAACACGTTTGTTGCGATGCGACCCACCGGTGGGTCACTTAGGTTAGGTTCTGTAATTTTTTCAGATCCTTCTAGTGACTATGCGTACAAAGTGAAGTTTTACACCAATCAGGCAATCGCAACAAACGTGTTAAGATTCTTCAAATATTTTTAGGTCTGTTTACTGAGCGAAAATAATCATGATTGAGAAGCATTCTCGGTCGTGGCTTCACAGAGACCTAATGCTTCATAGCGGACGCCGTTTCAATTTTCCTAACCCGAATATTGGTCTTGATATTCATATGTCAATAGAAATTAAATCTCAGGGAAATGAATAAAATTTCAATCAGAATATACCTTAAATACATATAACATTTACATACAGCAACATACCGTCTGTTATGTGATGCAGAGCGAGAACGTCTTCTGGAGAGATGCGGTCTTTGCTGATCAACTGCTCTTCCGTCAAGCCTGGAAAAATAAAAGTTCGTAAGGTATTAAACACACGAAAAATAAAATAAGTATTTCAAGGTGTGTTTATATTTGCTGGACGGATTGTTAATCACTAAAACAAAAATGAAGGATTTTCCAAGTCCTAAGGCGCTGGTACACGAAGATAATCGCCCTTTGCTCCGCGTGACCACGTGCCTCCAGTTGCCCATGCTGGGGAGTGTGTTGGCGTTCTCGTGTCTTGAGGAACTGGAGCTGGAAAGAGGCTTCTACAACAATCATTCCAGCGACCACTTTTAGTAGGTAGTAGGATGAAGAAGGAAAATTGTTGCGCTCCTTTTTTATAAACTCCTATCTACTTCTAAATTAAAATAGTAGAAAGTATATTTAAACTAAAAATGAGGATGGCAAAAACAGAAAACAAAAGAATAAAAACGAAACCGGTAACGATAATTTACGACCCACGACTAATAGATTGACAATTAGGGTGGACCACTCACGAAAATGTACCAGATTTTGCCTGCCAGTTCGAATGACCCAATTCACGTTCGAGAAAACTACATTCTCGCCACGTTCGCCGTAACGGATCCAAGACCATCTCATCTGCACTTTATCCGCCACAAATTGCAGCCTGTCGTCCTCATGCTGTTCTTTTTATCATTTTACGAGGATCTGCAGCGAGATATAAAGGCTCGGGTAAAAATAAGAGCCATTTAGAAGCGCATAAAAACATACGAGCTGTCACGAGGACCATGGAGCTGGCCAGTGCGCGCTTTTGGGGAGAACTTGCAACTCTAAATTGAACCAACATTTGCATCATCTCCCCACAGGCCGTGTAAGCATCATCCTTCGAGAACAACCCTCATCCCTGAAGTCCGAGAGGAAGACGACGCACACGCTGTAACTCGTTTCCAATTAGGTACTACGCTTCCATATCCTTTGACACGTCCTAAGGACTGTGTCCTAATTTACTGAACGCAGAGCAATATTCCTGTCTTGGTGCCGTTTTAGATGATGAAGCATCCAATGCCTTTCATCAATTAGTGAGAGTATGCATACCAAAACATTTCCTGCTGAGGTATGGTACAATCTGGCACACTCCACAAACGTTCACAAAATAGCCTCTTGACATGGGTCGATATTTTCTTAGTAAGGAAGGATGTTCCATTTTTATCGGCCTCGTTGTCCTCAACTTACCAAGCGAGTGTGCGCTAATATCCTAAGAGCAACAGCACGAGAAACCAGTCCAGGCATCGAGTTAAGACTCGACGACCATCTGATCTTTTGATCAAACCATTAGCATTTTCTACCACAGAGATGTTATTCCTATGATACAAGCCTACTGATCGCGATTTCCCCTTATTATCAGGGATAATCTGTACAACTTTTCGTACCTTTAGTACAGAAAAAGGAGAAGTAAAAAATAGCAGCTAGCTCGTGACCTCGGGCATCCAAAAACTGGCCCACAAATATTGGCTTGCTAGAGAAAACCCTGCACGATGTCCCACCGACCAGGAGCGGTTTACGCCCGACCCTTGATAAGCATACGAGACACGTGGGAAGCAGCAGAAAATTCAAATTAAATGCAACAAGTTAATATAAAAATTGAAATTGATGTGATAAATTCCAAAAAGTGCCGAAAGGAAAATTACATCAATAAGTTTAAAAGAATAAAATGTCATTTCATTATTCAGGGAAAATGGAAAATCGAATAAAAATTGAGCTGTTCCATAAAAATAATAGCGCTCCTAAGGTATCATTTCGGCTAGATAAGATGAATATCGAGTAAGATAAAACAGAATCACGGTCATTTAAACAGTAGTTCACTTGTAATACACTCTGGTCCAGCTCACGATAGGAAATAATAAGCAAACAACGAGGATGAACCGATTCCTAAAGCAAGGAACTCCACAAATCAAAGGCTGCTCGATTCTCGTGTGGGAATTCCCTAAAGAGCGAACACAGAGCACACACCATTACCGTGTTTTCCTGTACTTTTCCCACTGATCTCTCCCTCTTCACTTTCTTCCCTTCTAGCCAAAGTCACCTCTCTCGAAACTCTCCCTCCACTCATAGATCTTTCTTTGGCCAGCTTCCTTTACCCATCCCTCACTTTCCATCACGAGAGAGTAATACTCACTTTCAACTTCTTCAGACTTCTCGTTCGCAAATCGAAAAACTTTTCTTGTCTGTTCAAGGTCTTCTCTCGTCATCTGAATAATATATTTTTCTCCCCAGTTCATCGTTTTTTCTTTCTCCTCTCCCTTCCCAATTTCTTAAATTCTAAATTTTACATTCTACCCAAGCTTTCAGTAGCTTATTATGTCTCTTTCATATCTTATTGTTTTCCATATCACACTCCCCTCACCACAGAAACTCGTCCGGACGGCTTGCCTCGGTCAACACGTGCCGCTCCGTGACCTGACAAAATAATCTCTCAGCCTAAGGCCCAGGCTCTTACGACCCACCACAAACAAAGGCACGCATTTCTGAAATTGCGTGCAGCGCGAGACACACAGTAATGTTCACTCTACGATGCATTATAGATAGATAACTCTTTCACTGTGACCATAATAATTGCACCAGTGTTTTTTGGCAGCTAACTGTGTATTAAGATATATTGAAAATTTTCAGCGGTATGAAATTATGGAAAGCTAGCCTATACCAGCGTATCCTCTGTACTTCCTAGGGTACACTGACCAGCGTAACGAAGGCAATACATGGACACCTACTGATGAATTTTCGAATTCAAAGAACCAAATAAAATCTATACTATAATAAGAGCCGCGTCCGTCCGTCCGTCCGTCCGTCCGTCCGTGTGTCACACTCTTCTAATCAATAGCTTTGATAGCAGCAAGGACAAAGCTTGAGAAATACAAGAAATCATTGTATTGCATTATTTTTCTGTGGCAATTCAATTCCTTTTCACTTGCATTATGGTATCCAGAATACACAATCGGTTTATTATTACAAATAAAAATTTTCTTCGGACCTTTTTCCGTTGAAATTCATCATGGTGCTTTGATATTTTTATTTGATAATGCGAAAAGAAATGTTTTAAATTAGTTTGACTAGTAACCTGGCTACCACTTAGTATAAGGCCAAAGATTTTGGTAATTGGTTTCGTGTCACGCTCTTAAGAACAGATTGGCACTGGCGGTCTTGGTTTCAGTTCACTGGTAAATTAATGCACTCATTTGCGCTGTACAAGTGCACTATAATAAGTTACATTCAAAAAAATTAGAGAGATCCAGAGCCTTATATACTCGAGTACGTATCGTGGATACCGAGTTCGGCGGTATATTGCGGCTCAAAAATACTGTATTCTAAGTGTTGATTACTGTCACAAGAAAAATAAGTTACCTTTAAAATAAGCTTAAGCATGGAAACTCCACTAGAACGAAAAAAAAGACTGAATCGAGAGCGAAAAAGAAAAGGGAGAGAGAAAGATTATCTTAAGAAAGATTTATAAATATTTTTTGCCATCATTTTTGATGGCACGGGTACACTGCCGCGAAAAATTGAGACACACCGAAATGCATGCTAGGATAATAACCGTGAGTGGACGCTTTATTTTAATTGATAATGCGAAAAGAAATGTTTTAAATTAGTTTTACCAGTAACCTGGCTACCACTTAGTATAAGGCCAAAGATTTTGGAAATCGAGTTATTGTTTTCGGAATTGTGATTTTCTTGAAAAGCTTCAAAGAGATAATAGAGAATATTTCAGAATAAAATTCCGGTAAAAAAGGCCAACATGGATAGAAACGTGTCCAACCGTAAGAGAGAAGCAGCAAGACTTCGACAGCAAGAAAGACGTTGTTCGTCCGATAGAAAACTGATTCTCTTCCCAAGCCTAAAACTGATTCATTTGGGAACAAATTATTAACGGGCATTGCACTAGTAAACGTATAAGTTGCTTCTGCCCCCTATGTAAACATTCAAGGATTTCGAATATCTGTATGTTCCAGAACAACCAAACAAAAATTTTGAAACTATCTAGACACATAAAAAGACGCATAGTTTTTTATATTTTTATATGGGGTAAACAATCAGAATAAAACCATCGTGAACTATGCAATGAGTATAAAAAGCAGAGTGCAAAGCACGACAGAGCAGTGCACGGCAGAGCAGTGCACGGCAGAGCAGTGCACGGCAGAGCAGTGCACGGCAGAGCAGTGCACGGCAGAGCAGTGCACGGCAGAGCAGTGCACGGCAGAGCAGTGCACGGCAGAGCAGTGCACGGCAGAGCAGAGCACGGCAGAGCAGAGCACGGCAGAGCAGAGCACGGCAGAGCAGAGCACGGCAGAGCAGAGCACGGCAGAGCAGAGCACGGCAGAGCAGAGCACGGCAGAGCAGAGCACGGCAGTGCAGTGCACNNNAAGGCTCAAGGGTCATCCGCCTGGTCGCTGGAATCGATCCACGAAGAACTCTTCATATTTCTATGTCAACTCCCAGCACACCTAGTTCTATGGTGACTAGTGCTACACATTTGTATGTCAACTCCCAGCAGACCTAGTTCTATGGTGACTAGTGCTACACATTTGTATGTCAACTCCCAGCACACCTAGTTCTATGGTGACTAGTGCTACACATTTGTATGTCAACTCCCAGCACACCTAGTTCTATGGTGACTAGTGCTACACATTTGTATGTCAACTCCCAGCATACCTAGTTCTATGGTGACTAGTGCTACACATTTGTATGTCAACTCCCAGCATATCTAGTTCTATGGTGACTAGTGCTACACATTTGTATGTCAACTCCCAGCATACCTAGTTCTATGGTGACTAGTGCTACACATTTGTATGTCAACTCCCAGCATACCTAGTTCTATGGTGACTAGTGCTACACATTTGTATGTCAACTCCCAGCAGACCTAGTTCTATGGTGACTAGTGCTACACATTTGTACATCAACTCCCAGCACACCTAGTTCTATGGTGACTAGTGCTACACATTTGTATGTCAACTGCCAGGATAGGTTTCTATAGGAACCAGTAGTATATATTTCAATCATGTCGGTTCACAATCTATAAACACTGCTAGCCGATCAAAGACAAATTGAAACCATATTGCAAGAAGCAAAAAAGTCTACACTACATCTATTAAGTTGCACAAAAGCCATCCACATCTGAAGCAATATTGCATCAGCGAAATATGCCAGTGAAACGTTAACATTTTTAAAGAACAAATTACTCAAGCCTGTAGAGTAGCTACCTTGCTCCCCTGCATGAGATTTTGACTCGTCTCGTTCTCATACGTAACACTCGACCACAAAATCAAGTAAAATTGAAGGGTTTCTTAATGTTAATTCATTCGAAACTGCCACGGTTGTGCAATATTGTGAACATAAAAAATTCTCCACTTCCGTTTCACCATGATAGATCCATACCATTTTTTTATATACGTACACTAAGACTTCTACAACTGAAAAATCGTCTAACTGGGACTTTCTCTCTAAATGAAACATTACCTGACTTTCGTTAGGTAATATTCCTTGACAGGCAAAATACTAGAATTCTATAAATAACATTTTTTACATTAATATATGTGTACTTGACCTATACATAGCGTAATATTATCCAACACGCAGCTTATAAGAATACTATGTGCTGAGACAATAGGTAATCATCCACGTAGTCAATATTTGAAATTGATAAAGTACTTGTTTTAAGAATTTGAATACAAATCATGGTCAGAATATCAAATTACATAAGTAAATTATATTATTTGTGATTGTTTACAATAGAAATGACAATTAGTATCAATACATTTTAATTCAAAGTTTATAATTAGGAAATTTGAAACTACATCACTTCATGAACTTCTTTCTTTAACTCGAACAAGACCGACCCTATAACTGGAACAATATTACACATGTCCAATTAGAGGAGTTATAATGTACTTACATATTTAAGAAGCACAACTCTTTCACACAATATTATTGTAATTATGGTCAATTTCGGCATGCAAGATCAAAAGAAGCATTTATGCTTAATAAACTCGGTATTCATGGACATTAAGGTTGAAAGAATGACCAGAAGTATAACAGAATTCTTAGGTTTGTGGGAGGAGTATTTTCATGTTTAATTCTCCGCGTGGCGTTCCTGCTCATATTGGCAGGTGTGACAGGAGTGCAAACTTCACTTCCAGGATAAAGCGTGGGTGTTGAAACTGAGGGATGAGGAGGTGGAAAGAAGATATTGAAGAGCTACCGAATAGACCAGATTGTGGGATACAGCAATAGTTTGCATGCATGGAGTGAAGGAGCAGGATTGGGCACAGGAATGAAGAAATCAAGAAGTGAGTGGTAGGTAAGATTGTGTCTGTAGACACTGCAGGACTGTGGGTCCGAGATCAAAATGCGTGTAAAAATTAAATAGACGGACAAATTTTTGAAAATTACAGAGCGAAAATACGTTAGGGCCTCACCCAAGTCAGGGCCTTTGCAAGAGAAACCAATGTGATTCAAAGCCTTAAGGCAGTCGCATATTTTATCCGAAAAAGTTGGGATGTTTTTTCCATAATAGAAATGTCCAAAATTTTTGGTTTCAGATGGATAAAAAAATATAATTTACGGAGTGCACGTTTTCTTATGGCACATATAACACGTTTAAATGAAGTAGAGCAGAAATAGTCTCAAATACATGGTGAAATTCAGGCATAAACTTCTGTTAAAAAGAAACTAAGCACCGATATACACTACAACTTCAACGAGTTCCTATTCACTTTCGCTCACCGGTTTAACCTGTACTTGTACCTGGATTGCAATACTTGCCACATGCACGACACCGGGAACAATTAGAGTAAAAGCATTTGAGTTGAGAACTGCCGCACAGAAAATGTGGCTCTCTCCCTTGCAACACATGCAGGCCTGGAAGCAAGGCCCAGACCACGACATGTGGACAGAATTGCATTGCCTTAGCAGCTCTAAGTGTCAGCTCGTTAGGGACGCATGATGGCTTCTGAGCATGTTTTTTTCTCACAAAATTCCACAGCGAATGATAATACGGAAAAAATGACGCTATAAATGCCTCAATAATCATTAAATCAAATGATATGTTTAAGTTGCCACAGAGGTGAAACAATCGTAACATGACTGGTAGAGCGAGAAATGCTGCTTGAAGCATGTAAAACAAGAGTTCTACGTTAAAAAAAAATCACTAATTTTTGAGCCTTCATCTATCTTCGATGTTGGTAAGCAATTTTTAAAAATTTCGGTTACACATCAAGAAATGAGCCAAACTAAAAGGAAAACGAAGCAGGTGATATTAAGTAATCAACTTCTAGATTCAATTTACTTGAAACGTTTCGTACGAACTAGTCATTCGAACAAATATAGTTTACTAACAATGAAGGTAGTCAAGGACCGGAACTGTCATGACTAGGAACGACTAGGAGCATCCATTTCCATAGAGTGAAGAAGCTCTTGCTCCTCCATGCCTATAGTACCTTAAAACACGCTTTTACAAGGGCAAAATGCCGGGTAATATTCTCTTGAGACGCAATGGAGGTGAACCTTAATGAAAGAAGGCCCCTAAACGGAGATCAAAAGTCTGCTACGAGCATCATGATGAATAACAGAGTTTACAGCTGTTAAACTAACACTTGTCTTGATGGAAGATGAATAGCAGAGCTTTTAAACAGCTGTTAAACTAACACTCGTCTTGATGGAAGATGAATAGCAAAGCTTTTAAACAGCTGTTACACAAATACTTGTCTTGAAGGCAGATCTGTCGCACAAGTTGTAGCATCAGTATTGAAGCAGAGAGGATACATTAAAAGTATTAACAATGCACAGCGTATTATATATCATGCATGATGCAGTTTCCTAAAATGACTACCGTCCACTGCTATAGGTACTGGAGAATAATTTTGCTTAAAATTCCCATTAAATTGCGAGGTAAAGGGTCAATTTGCACAGCTATTTGAAAATTGAAGCGCTAGTCAGCAACTGCACAAAGACATGTAGAAGATGAACGCACAGTGCTCTACGTATTTCAGTACGGAAATAACTTTAACACCCGGACAAGCATACAATATCAGCAGACGCTGGCAACAATGCTTCAAATCGTCTGGATCAAGAGAGACAGCAGCGATGATGCGAAGGCAAGTGATTTTCATTGCCTCTAAAATCTGAATGTGGGCCCAGAACGCGGCCAGAACACCACTGCGCAATAACACTAAACACCATTCAGACTTGATGAGAAGTAATGAACAATGAGAAAATAACATTCACCATTGAAGAGAACATTTTGAACATTATTTTTATAGGCCAGGTAGACCATCTACACCTTAAGAACCGTAAAAAGTATGAGAAAAATAGGAGTACGAAAATGCATGAAGCTTCACAACAGCGCCATAAACACCTGCCAAGTTGCAGCCTGCACTTGGAACTACAGATACTCGTAGTCATCGTCTATTTTGTTGCCACACAAACTATCAGTATATTGGCGAGCAGATGTTGCAATACGTAGCACAGTTTAGAATTACGGGTGTCAATTCTATTATCCATCAAGACCGCTCTTTGTTACGATGTACTCTATTCAAAAGAACTAATTTTCCATATACGGACAGAAATGTTAATGAAAGTAGGGAGCCTACACTCGACTACTCTGCTTCATTTAATTGAAATACCTTTCTCGGATTCGTCAAGCAAAACAAGTATTGTACTTCAGTTTAAACTGTAGAACAGAAGAAGCTGGACTGTGCCGCGCGTGAAATAAATTATCAGTTTCTCCACTCTTGTGGACCTAATAAAACTCAATGAGTGCAGGGCTCAGTTCTGTGTGTGACTGGACTAGGAAGCTGAGCTCAAACAGTAAAAGAACGACGTCGCATACAATGGAAATAAATAACAAGAAAGCATAACTCCAAATTTGCCTTCTGCTGAAATTCTGCTGCGAATTTCGTCGCAAAACCCAAGATTCTAACGATCTTCTTCAGATTATTTATCAACACGGGATGATAGAATATTCCAAAGAAATTACAGTTTCAAACTGATAAAATTAATACCCGCACATTACTTACAGCATTGTTCCATACAAAGCCTCCCTTTCATTTGTTCCAACCGAACTTGTAACTCGTTTAATTTAAAAGCATAAACATGGTAAAAGAGTTGTGACCAAAGCTTTATATTCACACCCGGGCACTCGTAGGTACAAAGCGACACCGGAGAGCTCATCGGCGGTCCAGAGTTACGATCAGCTTTGCAAGTCAGCAGCCCCCCGCAACACAGTGGTGAACACTGAGGCTCTGACGTAACTTTCATGTGCAGCCAGGCGTGTGTAGTGAATGCGAAGAGTCCAGCGCGTGGCTATCGCTACGATGGAAAAAAGAGGAGAACAAGAAGAGCGCATGCCTGGTGGTCTTGGTCAAGAAATAACTAGCTTCCACCACACTAGAACTTCCGGCTGGATCTTGATCACCCGTGTGTAACGGTCGAGTAACAATGATCATCGCATGAAGTATGATCATCGCATGACGTTGTATCGTGCGTCGTGTAGGTGTCGTCTAAATACATTTCACGAGCGATTGATCGATTAAGTATTTCATAAATTAGAGATGAAAGCCCTATTCAAGCGTCGGCTGAAGCAATTTTCTTTACTTGGCCCCGAAGGCGGTAGATTCAAGAAAGTAGTCCATACGTTTCAATACACAACTGATGCATCAAAAAGCACATTTTATTGCCATGAAACGAAGCGTGTTCTAGGATCAAAACGATTTATTCCGTCAGAGTTTCATCAGTTATAAATTATGATAGCAATTCAATAAAACATTTCGAAGTAACGAGATGAACAACGTGACAGTTGTGAAGTGAAACTCGTGCTCCACGTCACTCTCGCTCACCTCCAGCAGTAAAGCTAAGACATCAGATGCTGGCAAAACTCTTAAAACATTTCTAAGCACTTGGATCTCCTGCGTGAAACCAAGAACTCGTTTAATTTGCACCGTAACAAGATGAAATTTAGAGAAATACAATTTTCGCCGTAACTTCCGCGGTCGGTACGCATCGTTCTGTACACACCCACTCTGCACGCAGTAACAGGAATTCTGTTATCCTCCGATGTTGCAGGAACGCCGCTCTATGCTTCCAGCGGTAAGAAATATCCATTTGTACTGGCGAACAGCAAAGGTTTGCAAAAATGGACCACAGCAATTTTCCAAAACTTTTCCGCAGTTATTTCAAGCATGTTTAAATATCCTGAACTATTCTAAAAATGACTCCAACGCAACTAAGAAGTAAAACCACTTTACAACAATACAAGTGTATGAAGTCTATGGCATATGCAAGCTACGAGTTGTAACCTTTGACGCCTTAGCTCTTCACTAACCAAACCATTGCGAAATTTGCTTAGCTCTTGAAGAATCCATTGTTTTTCGTGATAATGTTCAAGCAACTCCTAAACTTTTACCTGGCAAGTGATGAAGAAAAGTAGAGAGGTTCATATCTGCCTTAAAACTACGTTCATGCAGTCTGCATGTCACAAACCACAGCCAGGTTAAATATTGTAAAATTTTACTTCCGTCACTCAAAAAAGAGGAGGGGGGAAATGCTAACTCCAATTCATAGTTGTTCGTGCTCTGTAGCGTAGAGTATAAAAAAAGATCCACACGGAGGAACAATAGCTCCTCCCTGTATAATTAGTTTTCTTCTTGACCAAAGCTAAAAATGCCAGAACTTACAGCGATAGCTGTACCTTTATTACTTCACAAACTTTTTCTCAGTAACATTCGAGCAGATTGTAGTAATTTCAAGTCAACATTTGAGCAGATTCTCATAATTCTAAGTCGACATTTGAACAGACTATAGTAATTCCAAGTCAACACTTGAACAGACCATAGTTATTCCAAGTCAATCTTCGAGCACACTATAGGTGTCCTAAGTCAACATCCAAGTAGATTATAGTAATTCTAAGTCAACATTTGGGCTGAGTATGGCAACATAAAGAAGAGTAAGGCAGCGCGAAGTAGTCCGTAAAATTTTGGATGCAATATCTTCATTTGCATGAAATCTAACAAACCATGACGTGGTGCGTAGTTTGTATTCAAGTAACAGATTTAAGTAACAGAAGTGCATTTCTGTTACTTAAATACTATGCTCATGAGCAGAAGGACGTGAGATGACAATTTTCGAGTACTTAAATCTACACGAATACAAAACAGAAAAAAACAGCTGAGACAACGCATCTGTATGATGGAAATTATGCGTCATAAAGTCAAAGTTTTCTCTGAAAATGGAAAGACTGTAGGAGACAATTCCAGTGCCCTTCATGTCAAAACAATTTTCATTGAGGTCTAAATAAGAAAATTCCTGAGCTGCACGATGTTGAGCGGTGGATGCACATCCCTGAACTTCTTCAGTCGTCAAGGGCTACGTATACAAGTTTTTAAACTGATGACTTTTCCTCAACGCTGTACACATTATGCTGTAAGAAACACAGAGCCCAATACTTTCCTAGAGATTTTCTGGCAATAGCAATTCGATGACGTTTTAATTTTCGAAGCCATCAAAAGGTATCACTGGAAAGTATATGAAGTTTCGACAAAAATTGGCAGAGAGGAAGTACATTTTTACACAATTAACATATGAACAACTTCATCGAAAATTCAACTTTGCAAAAATCTATGCTGCTTTAATGGTAAAACGTTTAAACAATTTGGTGAAAAAGTGACGTGTCTGTCAAACTAGCCAAAACTGGAGTAGAAGATGCAATATACTACTAAAGATGGACTATCAGCTTCTTAAAGGTAAAAAGAAAAAAGTATCAAGTATAGAGGCCATATTTCAGGAGCTGTCACAAGTATTGATTTCTTTATTCATTCCCTAACTAGAAAGACAAACATCATCAAATCATGTAGAAAGATTTGTCTCCATTCTAAACTGAGCTTTGACTACTTACCATCGTCGTAGAGTCCGACGTCTCTCCTTTGACTGGAAGCCCGTAATCCAGACTTTTTCTTCTCCGCATCTGCTGTTAAAACGCTCATTGTTCCGATGTTGCTTTGCGGACTCCTATTCTTTTTGACCAACCTACCTTCACATACGCGTGAGCAATACTGAGAACTGAATACTACTGGACACCAGGGTTGCCAGAATTGTTACGTTCGTAACAAAAGTGTTACTTTTTGCTTGCAAATCTTCATGTTGTTACTTTTGTTACGACTTTAACAGAAGTTGTTACTTTTTCAACATTCAAAGTTGGTTCATATTTCAAACGCATATGCAAAGTATGTATTCAAAACACGTTTTGTTCTGCTGCATCCCATCGCAGCACCGCTGTACAGTTCGATAGTATCGTAGCTGGGCCAGTAGCAAGTAACAGCTTGAACTTTATTAGTTTTAGACGATTGCTGGAAAATTACGATCTGACATAGAACTTGAGTACCTATGGATAGAAATCTTAAATTTTTATATATCGTTAATGAAGCAAATTTTCGACCATTTTTTATCAAATGATGTATATCACGCAATTGATCCAGATGACATTAAAGTAGGGAAAACACTATCATTCCCCTTCCGTGGAAATTTCCAAATAATATATCAAAAACAAAGTATAGATAAACACCGATAGAGGGGAACTCACTTTAGAAGACACGTCTCACACAGATGGAAAAGACCAGCAAGATTTTTGAAATGTTTCGAAAGAAACATTTCAAAAGAAAACACTGTTGTATCAATTCAAAAATAGCGCCATTTAGCGGGGATGGTCTTCGTTATACATTACTTTTCAAACTAATGCAGAGTCTACTCGCATTGCCACATTTTTCTGCATGTTTCGAGTGGTCATTTTGTCTGCTAAATATTATAGTAAAAATACACAGATTGCAATTGAAATGTAGATATTACCTGCCTTTTAATATCCACTTTTGTATTCGAAATATCAATTTGCCGACACTTTCTGTACACACTGGAAGCCTCCCAGCCATTAAGTTGATAACAGAAGTGAATTTATACGACATTAACACGGATGTGGGAGCTACTTTTTGAAAGGTGAATAGAGATTTTTATTCTTTTATCTATGTATGCAGAGAAAATGAACATAGTAATCGAAAACGATTTTTGTTTGTGTTAGAATTTAGCGAACTAATCCAAAAAATTGCTACGCTTGATCAATGTTCTGTTAAAAATATATTATATAAGTTCTACTGCAAAAAATCTATAATTTTCATGATATAGAAGAAATATCTTCAATAAGCACATAATGAGTTTAGCAACATATTGCAATAACGCATAATAGGGTATTGATATAAAATTAGTGCGATTATTTAGAAATTTTTAAAATTTGTTACGTTTTTGACAAATTTGTTACGTTTTGAGATTAGAAGTTGTTACTATTCACGAAAACCTTCTGGCAACCCTGCTGGACACTGGTGTCTGGAATCTGGATCGCGACTTCACTGGCATTCATAGATACCGTGACTATAAATACTCAAACGTAAACAAACCTCTAAACCCTTAACTGGAAAAATGTTTTGCTGGCCTAACGTACCTTAATAAAACTGCCCTCATTTCATTGATTATCTGGTGTTTGTGGATGTTAAAATTGAGCTCTAGTTGTAATGACGTTTTTATAGGCTATCATAAAAATATTAGAAAAAACCAAGGGTTTGAATAACCATATCATTATAATTTTTCACCGATAGGCGAGCTTATGAGAATAATAGTCATAAACTTCATGTCAAAATTTAAAATGATGAATAATGTTAGTTTAACACGAAATTTATATTAGTTTTCTATACAATAAGAATTTTCAATAATGATTATGGGTACACTATTTCAAATAAGGAACCACCCCTAAAAATTCAGCATTGTTATTTTGATTGTTGCTTATTGTTGTATATATTCTTCTTCATATATTATTATTAGTTGAAAATAATATTTATTACTTATATTAAATAATTAGTTAGAAATAGGAATTAATACCTTGTATTATCTTAATACATGATTATCTCACAAATGCGTTCAGTAACTGGTGTTTAATTGGTTTGCACATCATGTTCCAGCATGTTTGCATGCTGACTGTGGAGATCAAATGAAGGTTTCAAAATTTTCAAGTGCCTTGAAATTTTTATTCAAAAATACTACAGGTGACTTGAAAGAAATTTAAATCTGAAGCTTTTATGTATTATGAGAACTTAGAAGCTTCTATTTCCGTAAAAAGTTCACTTATTTCATCTAATAACTACCGTCCTTATGTTGGAATAAATCATGGATACTGTATTATTTCTTATTTTAAAATTAATACCATATGAAAATTATTTCTTAAACTGTGACTCATTCTCAGGATAACTTTTTCTAGATATTCCTAGGAATTATGAAGTACAAATAAAGTTTCTTCCTTCATCCTTAGTACACCAAATACTCGAAGAAAAGCCTTAGGCTTTTCATTTCATAACTTCTTCCTTCTCAGTGTGTACAATAACTGCCTACTGACCTACTGATGTCGACATTGGGGCATGTAGCTCCATCACCATCAGTAAAATTATGCAGTGTAGACACTGTTTCCTCAGTGGCTGCTACGGATATGCGCCCGACAAATCTAAAGAGAACTTTACTCAGTTTCAGTCAAGATTTCCTACACGTACGAATAAGTGTCCTCGGACAGACTCGTACGCTTTACAGTTGATGAATAATTCGGAGAGAGCAGAGAGTGAGGGATCTAGGAAGCCATTGCAACTAAATGAGCTAGCAGGCCTAACATTGTACGTTAAGCTCTCGTAACAGCTGCGGTTTGGAATTTTTAGTAAATTGGCTGGTTGTGAAGCAATCTCATGTTAAAAAAAGTGTTCAGCATAAAATTGCCTAATTTATTTGTACTCATGTAACGGCTAATAGTACAAAATCGAAGACATGCATTTTAAATGATGAGCATGTAACTATGGGGAATGAACTATGAGTGGGTTTGGGCATGTACTGTGTTCACTCAAGACTACTACGAAACATCAATCGCTATATTTCAAAATCGTTTCATGTACATCAATCAAGTAGTGAGATAATTATTTAAATTCATTATTACTTATTACTTTATTAAACATTGAGAAAAATATTTCACAGCAGTTTACCTCTTTTTTACATTTTGGAACGTACTTGATCATCCGTGCAGTTAGAAAGTTTCATTTCCTGTCAGAATGCGTAACGTTATTTTATTAAGAGAACTCGATCCCTCTTCTGTGGCCTACGCTCTCTACATGTCGCTGCACTCAAGAGAGAATTGGAGCAACAGCTGTTGCAGTTGCCACTCAAGTAGCTCACTTAAAGGTTTCTCAATGCTTTACCACGTTTCCTATAACAGTGTTCTCAACATCTGTGTATAATTCCACCCTATAGTAGCAATAATTAATCAGTAAAACAACAATTGCAAAGTATAAATACGTATGTTTTTCATCGTGTATTTATAAGTAGTTCGTGGTGCCAAGTCATCTCAAGAAGACTGGACTGTAATCTCAGGAAAACAAACAGTTTAACAAGGAAGTGTTACAGCCAACAGCAGCTTAGAGTGAGCTAACGTTGAACACGGTGCAGTACAATCATCTTACACATTACTAGGCTTGGTATAAGCGAAATAAAGTAGGGAACGAAAAACACATTTTAATTTCGAAATTTATGTATCATGAAATTTTATTTCGTTTTGTTTTCAGTTGCCAACTTTATTTCGCTTTTATTGAGCGCTTTCGCTTTTTCGGTTTTTTATAAAGAACCCTTGCTGCTACAGCAGGCTCCGGGTCTATGTTTCTTCACTATGTGAGTTTGATGAAAAGAATAAAAAAGTTGATTCACAGCTGGCAACAAAAGGCCCACACGATGTTTCAGAGACGGTTTTTTCTGTTGTCATGTCAGACTTTCATCTTTTAGTTTCAGTAAAATAAAATCTCTAGCAATAAATATGCATATGATGTATATATGTATATAAATATATACATATACCTACATATCTCACATTATATGTTGCATTTAAAAATGAAAGAAAATAATTGTCGTAAAGTGTTTATTTGCATCAAAATATGATAGTGACTAGGCGACTCTTCTGTGTCTAATCACTGCCCAGTTCTTTTGCTGTTATCGACGAGTATCCATTTCTCATTACATGTAATGATTCGATTCTAAAATGGATCTTTTTCAGGCCAAGAAACCCACATAGAACACACTGTGAGTCGCCTGTTCTTTTGATTTTCCTTAAGTTGATGAGGAACAAACCTGTCCATCTTTGTGACTTTTCAATTTTTTTTCAAGTGTCGAGAAACAGTTGAACGAAATGTGTTGAATTTTGATGAAATTCTTCAAACTTCTCATGCCAGCTCGGTGTTTTGTAAGGTTTCGGCGGCCGAGTGACCTAGCTTGTATTCGTACAAGAAAATGACTCAATATTGTTCTGTTGTCAAGATAACCACAGGATTAGGAGTAGTGATTTTAAATATAATTCCTGTCTGGATTAAAAGATTCTTAAGATTAACCATATGCATACAAATAATTAGTCTTATGTGTAGTTGATAGAGAAAACTACTTTAAATACATTTCATGTGAGATTCTGAGGATTCCAAAACGCTTTTATTGGATACGGTTCCCTTCCGTCTGTGATGCAGTATTCTTTTTCATAGGATATTTTAGAAAATTTAGCCCACGTGGTTCATGTTTAATCCAATTTATCTTGGCCACTACTTTTATCCTTGCAACTTATCATCCCTCCAACATTACAAAAGCTTCTGTTCAGTATCTGCAGCTACCATCTCCCTGAAGCAGGGTTTTTTCTCAGCTTTAACCTGAAGACCATATTTAGCATGGAATAACTTTCTGAACATCTTGCGATTTTGTGTCTCTTGGAAACAAGGCTCATAGTGATGGTGCTCAGGAATATTTTCTCAAATCAAAACTGGTAAAATACATAGGTATATGGGAAATTATAATACCAAAACTGAAATGAAATAGTCAAGAGATGGCACAACCTCTTAGGCTGCAGACGACCACTTTTATTATCCCTTCATCCTTGCTATACCATCACCCTCCCCCCTCTTGTGCTGTACTATCCTCCTCCCTGTGTTGGACTATCATCTTACCTATGCTGTACTATCACCCCTGTGTAGGACAATCACCCCACTTGGGGATTCTGTGCTGCAACTCGAAATAGAATCTCGTAGGGGCGTTTCGATGAGCTTCATAAAGCTTAAGTCCTACTCCAGACGTCCAGCGTCGCAGCATGCTGGATATGTTTCTCCTCCTCCGATAATCAGGCAGATATAGACAAAAGCGGCTGGAGAATTGAACCCGGGTCTTCCTTATCGCAAAGCGTTGATACACACTACTTAACTACTGTGGTGGCTGTGAGTGCTTTGCTAGCACAAGATAGAGGTAAAACAGCATGATTGATTCTTATAAAGTGAAAACTGCGTAACTGCTAAACCGTAGAAATGGTAGAGATGTCAGAAACGACGTGCTACTAAAAAGTCATGGAAATTATAGTCTGTTTTAGAGGAATTGAGTAAAATAGTGGAAAATCTTGTTCTTTTTCCTTCAGTCGTGTTCATAGAGATTTTTCTAGTGGGGATAATACAAATAATATAAGTACGTACGGCACTTCATAAAATATTTTAAACGTTGCTATTGGATGGTGTATTCGTTGTAATTCTTGCTCAAATAGAGTATTTGATTATAGTATACAGTGAGAGATATAAATACTGAATTGAGTCCTATAAAGCTCTTGAAGTATAAGACTTGAGTGTATTTTAACCAATGTTTATAGCTCTATACAAAAAAATGAAATTATTCAATACAGTTTGCAAGTACATATTTTGACACAATAAATATTTCAGTTAACATTCAAAACAACAAGTGATGTAAGAAGAAAGCAGGAAGTTGAGTTAAACATTAATGAATATTACTTGTGTTCTGGCTGGTCTAATAATGCAGTGCGTCTGCCTTCCTTAATGTATACTTAAAAAATTGCCTTCATTGAAACTCAATTCTCAGATCTGTGAAGACGTTCAACGGTGATGGATCAGTGGTCCTGTGATCAAGCTTGAGTTTATTTAAAAGGCTTGTCGATAACAGCATCCCTGAGTGGAGTCATTGCTGCTAAAATGATTGAAAACAAAGCGCAGTTGACAAGTCTTTCTTCCCTGGATGTGTAGGAAGAAGAAGAAATGAAACTTCACCAAAATCTAAGTTGAAAAAAAGCTTCGTATTTATTTCTAAACAAAATATATTAAGCCTGTGCATAAGAATTGAGAGTTCCTCTGTATCTTTTTGGTTTAATCAAATGACTACAAATCTTAAATTCCTAGCTGCTCTTGATATGTACGAAGCTGGAATTGAACTTATTAAAAAAATGTTCGAGTGCAAAAATCAACGAAATTCTTACAACTATTTCTTTAGTGGACGAGACTTTGCTAACGATGAAGGGGAAAAAATGCGTATTACCAGCTTTGCTTCGTCATTCATTCACAGTGTTCGTAATACTGGTCTGTGACTTGTTCCCGTACGACTACGCAATCTCATGGTTTGGAGATGTATTGTACCAGCATCACTTGGTGACTCTTTTATCGTTATCTCTGAAGGTTGCAGTGAGCTACCAGCAAAGATTTATTGGAAGAGAAGCTAGTTTTTAAACTGCTTCCGAAAATTAATTCTGCTAAATAAATGTTATTGCAGTTAAAATAATGAGGTCGTACGGTCGCAATAATTGTTGTTGGGATCAGTTGACTCGAGAAAAAAAACTTTATCTAAACTGGTTCCTTCAATGTAAGACAGTCAACGGTTTGCGGCCTTAGACCACTTTTAAACCGTGTTTTTATTACAAAATGATAAGAAATTGGTGAAGATTCTTGTTCGTAAGTTACCTGAGAATTTTTCAGCCAAACACATGATGCAGATGTTTTTATTTGAATATTGGTGTCAGTATATTCTTGAACATAAATCAGCTCATTATTTAGCGTAAATTGTAGACTGCAATTGCTTATAGAAACTGATTAATGAATAAAAAAGTTTGAAAGGACATGATATTAAATTATTTTTATATTGTAGCAAAACGTTAGCTATTTGAATTAGGGAAAACAAACAAATTTGTACCATACCAAATGAACTGCCAATTATTGAAAAATTTAGCATCCCAATACATCAATTGCCACACACTTAAGATAGGTTTATTGTTATACATACAGGGCGTCCCGCAAAAATGCATCTGATTTTTGTATTTATCATATTTTCAGTTGAAATTGAGACATTTTAAAACTGTTTATTAATACGTAATTGTAATGGTTATTGATTGTATATAAAAATTGTCTCCTACATACGTACGAGTAGTTAAAACATTTGTGAGTTAAAAATTTACCTCTTCAGTTTCAACACTTAAAGAACCCTAAAATGCAGCTCACTAAAGATCAAAGAATTTTCATTGTCTCAGAATTTAAAGAAACTAAAAGCTGTGAACAAGTTAGAAGAGCTTCTGATGAAAAATTCCCTGAAAGAAACTCTCCCAACAAGAAAACGGTTTATCGAACAGTGAGGACATTTTATGAACATGGAAGTATTGTGAACAGAAACAAAGGAAATTCTAAGAGAAGAATAACACAAATAACTGAAGATGATATTGCAATTGTGCGACAATTAATCACAGGAAACCCACGAACCTCTGTAAGGCGCAACGAAAGCGGTCTTACAAAGACAACATTTCATACAAATTTAAAGAAGGATCTTGGTGTGCATCCGTACAGAATGCAAATAAAACACTAGTTATTGTCCCCTGACTACGCAAGGCGCAGAGCGTTTTGAAATTGGATTACCGCACAACAACCTAGGTTTATTGAAAGATTAGTAGTCACTGATGACGTTGCATTTTCAATGAATGGAAGTGTTAATACTCAAAATACAAGATTTTGCTCTATTAATCTAACCGAAAACAATGCTTTTGGAAAAAGCATACGAAGAGAGAAGCTTTCCGTGTGGGCGGGTCTTTACGGTAATGGAACTGTTATTGGGCCCTTCTTGTACGATGAAACTTTGACCGGAGAAATTTGTTTAGAAATGTTAAATTAATCAATAATCTATCATTGGAGCTGGTTTATAATGGCAATCAATTCAGACACATTTGGTTTCAGCAAGACGGAACACCAGCTCATCGACGCAACATAGTCATAGACAAGTTACGAGAAGTATTGGGACAGCGGGTTCTAGCACTAGGATTTGATGTTGAGTGGCCGCCAAGAAGCCCAGACCTAACTCCATGCAATTTTTTCCTTTGGGGTTATGTTAAGAATCTCGTGTTTAAAAGCCCACCTCCAACATTGGAAATACTAAGAGAACGAGTAGAGGATGTATTTGAGAGATTGAAGAACGATAGAGCAATGATCTGGAAAACAGTGTGTGCTGTGATGAACCGAGCTAATACTTGTCTTGAGAGAAGCGGTCGTCATGTTGAAGGATACTAAAGGTTGACCTGTACTTTATTTATTAGAGTTTATTTTGAATATTATTATTACTTATTGTTATTATTATTATTTATTATCTATTAAAATTGTTTGGAAAATTAAAGATAAAGAAAAAGTATTAATAATGTTATTACAATAATTCCTTGGCACAAGTCATAATCTACCGCTGTTCATTCAACTTCTTACTGTGCACATGTAATTCAGTAGATATTCACAAAAATTTTTGTTTAATGAAAAACAAAATTACTATAATATGGAAAAAAGTCTTAAAATATCTTAATTCCAATTGGAAATTTGATAAATACAAAAATAAGGTACATTTTTGCAGGTTACCCCGTACACTATAACCACAGTAATTGCCATACACTATAAATAGAAAAGGTGAAATATATCTTGAATTAGTAGCTGCAGATGTTTAATATTGATCACCAAGCTTTGTTGTACATTGGTAAAAAATAATAATTTGTGCTTCATCTCCACACAATTCGTACTGTGTTTACTAGTTCTCAATAAAATGTATTGATCAGTGAGGAAAATCTAAAAGTTTTTTGAAGTTTTTCATCACTAAAAGTTTCGAGTAAAAATAATTGTGAACACTGCTTTTTCAAGATTTGTGTTCTGACCTAATGTACCATTATTTCTGTTTCAAATCAACACTTACAATATTCCATTTAAAACTGATCCTCTCAATTTAAAGCACTTTAGTGACATATCAACCGAAGCAGCCATTGTTGTTATCTACGAGTCTGTTTTTCTGATTGACTCGGCGTAAGCGAGACGACTGAAAGAGTCTGCAAGATTTTGAGAAGTGTGCCACGAAAATCTGGTTTTTATACCATGAATCGGTTTTGAGACCTAATATGATCTGGAACATGCAATTTCCTGAGATGGTGAATATTTTTTTCATGAAATGGTGGATTTTTTTTCAGAAGATGTTAGATATCTCTTTTCATGAGATGGTGAGTATTTTTTCATTTGATGGTGAATATAACACTTCATGACAAGCTGATGATAGCATCTTTTAGATAAGCCAACGGATGCTGGATGGGCTTGATGTACGACACCGCTGTTTTTACGAACACAGCGTTTGTCCGGACACTTGAATTCAAAACAAATATGTGTTCACTACCAAAGACTTTTTGGCTGTGAAATTAAAAGTATATTACTTATCATTCAACCAAAATTAAAAAGATATTTAAAGATTTTATCACTTCAGTCTTCCATTTCAAATTTCGATTCATGCGATGGGTCTTTCATGAACTATGCATTGCAGAATCTAGCTGCCCTGTTTGTTAAATAAACTACATTATGATGCCTTAAGAACTGAAGAATGTAATATTTCATGGAGAATTGAACTGCACTGAAACACTAAAAGCTACTGTCGTATTCTGTACATGTAAAAGATTTTTTGTATTCAATATTCCAACCTGAGTACGACGCATCGCTTGATCACAATAATCTTGGTATTGCCATACATTACTAACTTGAAAGCTATGAAATTGATCACTCTCCCCAGGAATTTAACTATAATTCATAAAAGTTTCAATTCGTTTTGAATAGTAGAATATTATACGAATTTTTCAATTGTGCGATACTGTATATTGAAATAGTTTGTAGTTGATTTTATTGAGAGGTTACCATTGTTTTTTATATTTTAACTTGAATTCCTATTAGAAATCGAAAACTGTATCACTCATGCAGTACTTTATAAGATAACGTGAGAGTAATTAAATAAGAAACTGGTAACTATGTTCTGCTAAAAACTGGATTTTCTATCTGTAAACTTCTTTGCTTGTTGCATTCAAACTTACGCCTCTACTATTGAGGAGTACGAAGAATTTTATCTGACGTCGAACAACTTGGAGGTCAAAGCGAAAATTGGACCATGTTTTAGGTTTTGTGTGGAAGTTTGGTCATCATTAGGTTACTGCATACTCCAGACACGTACAGTTACCAGGCCACCGCGTGGTGGCTTCTCAAGTTCCTGTTCTCAGTCGAACGTAAGCTGCTCTAGTGTTTGGAGTGCTGGTCATGGTGTTCCTGCTCTGTTCCTGGAGTGAGGCTGTGGTGTTCCTGCAGTGAAAACTAGGGTGTCCGCGCTCTGGTCCTGGAGTATGGCTGTGGTGTTCCCGCTATATTGACAAAAAGAGTACTAAGGTATTCCCGCTCTTTTAAAGAAAGGGGACTAGGTTGTTCCCTCTATTATTTTGGAGTCGAGACAAAAGCGTTCCAGCTCCATTATTAGATAGGGCAGAAACACATTTACTTCCTCTCTAATAATGGAGCCGGAGAACTTTTGTCCCCACTTTAAATTCTTTTGAACACTGTTGTACCTTAAATTATTAAAGGTGGGGACAAACGTGTTCTATCAAAATTGTTCGAAAGATAACCAGGGTTTCCGAAGCCAATATTTATGTTTATTTTAACTTTATTTTTGAGCACCCTTTGCAAACCTAGCTTCCGAGCTTGAGCTGAAGATAAACACAAGTTAAAGTTTTGCTTATTGCCTGCTCTGACCTTCCAAAATTGTGCCACTCCTCCGTTCTGGAATATCGAACATTTAATTCTCATTTCAAAAACATTTTTTCATGATGTGGATTTGAAGTGAGACAAGAATTTATGATTCCCTCTTTGTATATAATGATTCTTATTCACAATCCGAAAGTTTCATACGTTGTATGAATTTTATGTATGTATGAATGAATCGTCGTGTGTATCTTTGTAAGCGTTGACGATAAAAAAAATTGCGTAACCTGCGTTTGCGGACAACAGTAACTGTTGCCTCATACTGTTCCTGAACTGTTATCCCCTAATGTTCCTGTACTGTTATCACCTACTGTTCCAGTACTGTTATCACCTACTGTTCCATTCCTGTTATCACCTACTGTTCCAGTACTGTTATGACCTACTGTTCTTGTACTGTTATCACCCACTGTTCCAGTACTGTTATCACCTACTGTTCCAGTACTGTTATGACCTACTGTTCTTGTACTGTTATCACCTACTGTTCCAGTACTGTTATCACCTACAGCTCCTGTACTGTTATCACCTACTGTTCTTTTACTGTTATCACCTACTGTTCCAGTACTGTTATCACCTACAGCTCCTGTACTGTTATCACCTACTGTTCCAGTACTGTTATCACCTACTGTTCCAGTACTGTTATCACCTACAGCTCCTGTACTGTTATCACCTACTGTTCCAGTACTGTTATCACCTACTGTTCTTGAACTGTTATCACCTACTGTTCCAGTACTGTTATAACCTACTGTTTTTGTACTGTTATCACCTACTGTTCCAGTACTGTTATGACCTACTGTTCCAGTACTGTTATGACCTACTGTTCTTGTACTGTTAACACCTACTGTTCCAGTACTGTTATCACCTACTGTTCCAGTACTGTTATCACCTACAGCTCCTGTACTGTTATCACCTACTGTTCCAGTACTATTATCACCACAAGATTATTTCAACCTTGTACAGGGTGACACAAAAAAAGGGAACTTTTTAACAATCCAATTAAATCAAGAGTGATAAAGAAAATACGCCATGTCTGCCAATGCGCACTTCAAAAATTTTCGCTTTATTGGGTCACTCTGTATTTGGTATGTTGTCAGCATCGTTCTATTCGTATATATGAATTCAATGCACTGCTATAAGTTCACAAAAAATGACAAAACTAACTATGATACATGATCACGATTTAGAGAGCAGGAGCATACATTTTTTAACGCAGTATGAAACTTGGAGTGAAAGTGTGCACAAAATATTTGCATGACGTTTCGATAACTCTGTTTGCATGCGTTTTTATCTCAGTAGAAAGATGCTTTCCCATATTGCAGGTTTTTCGCGCATATAAAACAGTAAGCGAAAGGGCATTTGTCGAGTGCTGCTAGAATTCTCGCGAGCGGGAAAAGTTCGTTTTTTCCCCGCAAGTCATGAACCTGTTCTGTAGATCCAACTGTCCTCAATCTCGTCTTTTTACAGTACACATAAAGACAACTTTCTCCCCACGTGCACCAGAGAGAATCTACAAATTTCACCTTAATATTTTCCTTCAGTTTTTGAGGTACACAGAAGTGCAATATTAGAAAGTTACTGCAAATAACGCAACTATTTAATTAAGCGCTTGGTCTATTGTAAGACCAGTAAAATTGTTTCAGTATGTTCAAATTTTCTTTTGATATATCGTAGGCATCAAAGAGTTTTCCATTGACTATTAACCTGAATTACTGCTTCGTGTTTAGCAATAGGAAATTTTTACATTGCATTCATGGCCATTGGATCCTGGATCGGATGATCGTCTACACCACGAAGCATTTTGACAAATGTATTCTCCAACTTCCACTCGCTGTGATTGGATTCAAGTTAATGGATTAGAAACATTTCCCAATCAGTTAAATTTTTCTACTTAATTCGCCTGGCTAATTTCTATGTACATTTCTTATTGTGGCATGAGAATTTTTTCTGTTTTTCAGTGGGGATGAAACCTAGTGAACTTCTGACATCATTAGGCTGTACACGATTCCATGCGCAGTGCATGAGCTGTCTTTCTTTGCTAGGTGTTCGAAACTCAGTTGATTATTCGTAACTTTTTTCATCGACGCAAAGAAGCTGCAGAAGCGCATGGAGAAATTCCCGAATAATTATTGAACACTCATTATGTCTCGTACTTTAAAATTAATTTTGACATACATACTTCCTACGGACAAATTTCTTAAGGAAAGAAATTGATGTCGAGACACGAGTCATGATGCTATGAACAAAAGTGGAAACAATTATACATGACTGATGGCAGAACTCGTACGGCCGGTTTGCAAAGTAGGGCAGCGAGGGTTCGATGTACGCTGCGCACGCCAGCGCACAGCAGGCCACGCTACTGCCCAATTTTCAGGCAGAACTTGAATGCGGCGCGTCAATGATCCATAATTAATTGCATTATTAGGCAAAATTGGTCACGATGAATACATTATCAGTTTCTTAATCAAAAAACTGAGGTTAGTTTCAGCTCTTAGTGCATTGAGTGTTAAAGCTTGCCATGAATTGTTATTACCACCATTTTCCTTTTTGGATGAAAAGCTAATATACTTTGGAAAATTTGATACCAAATATCTGTAAAAATAGGCGTGAATGACACTCAAGTAAACATGCACAGTAAAGCTGCTTGAAAACGATACGCTTCGCTCCAGATGCTCCGCGTGTGATAACGAGCTCGTGCTTGTGTGAGTCTGCAAAATATATGTCTTTGTAATGACAGTTTTCATGAAACACAAGCAGCTCATCTGTTCTTATGAAATATACTCGTGTAATAGTTAGTGTCCAAAATTTTAAGTGCAGTGTCCAAAATGGTAATCATTTTTTAATATGAAAATTTAAAAACTTCTAATGATAGATAGAGCTGTAGATGATAAAAAAATTCATATTTTCCCCATCGAGTAAGACATTTCTTTGATGAAGTAGGTTTTCATAATTTACTGTCGAAACACCGTCTAAATTATTTCAAGAGCGACATTTGTTGCGCATGTGTTGTGACATACATGTAGCATCTCTTGAAGCCGCTCTACACGGGGGCTACAACACACCGTGAGGAAGCTCTTCGTAATTTTATGTGGCTGAATTTCATCACTTGGTAGCCAGAGTTGTGTGGCGGTCGTTTGGTATCCAGAAAAACTACCACAAATAAAAATGTCACCTACTGAATTTGGCATAGGCACTATGTATTGATTTCATTTCATTTAGTGATAAGAAATATACAGAAATCTCCCTGTTTGTTTGTATAAGCTCTTGAAACTTATGAAATTATAAGGCATCATAGTCATGGTTAATGTGCTCAAGTTCGAAATTATGATATGAATTAATGATGTAGATTGTTATTTTAGACGGTGCTTGAAGCTCTGTCATTGTTTGGCGTGACTTAATTTCCACCTGGCAAATATATTTGGACAGAATGTCTCCAATAACTTTTTGAATTCTGGGTTTTCTTTCTTTCTTATGAGATGCGAAATTTTAAAGTTTTTTTATGAAAGTACTGGAACGACAAATTGGCGCATAAAATCAAACACACTCAATACCTTAATTTTTCTCTATTTCTTTCTCCTGAGAATGGTACTCATCCAACTTTACGCTTCTTTCCGATTTTAATTTTAGCTGAAGGAAAGTTTTTAATGAAGAGACAGTTTCCATTGATCTTCACTTTGTGTAAAGACTTGCGGCATTACCTATGAACCTCATTTGAGCTTTGTTTCACGGCTTGATTATTTGTTAACATACATTTCTCATCGGCGTCGCAACTTTGTGCGTGCACTATCACAGTCCATCTTAGTGTATCTACGAAAAAATGAATTATTACAGTAAATGGATTCTTCAAAACTGTGGCACTTGCAAGTTGTTTAAAAAGTGATTCACTTTCTTGTTGAATGATGGCTTTTTCTGCCATTGCATCTGCCTACAATGAACGCTTGTCACCGAGCTCCCTTGGGCGCGATCGTGTGGAAGTGCTGAGTCATCGCATTAAAACTCGCTTTTCTGTAGAGTGTTTATCAGGCGTGAGCTAGGCTTCTTTTTCTCCATTGTGAAAATCGATTAAAAAAGAACGAAATTGTTTTGAAAGAAAACGATGAGTTAGATTTAGTAAGAAGTTCGGTTTAGAGAACAGCTTTCTCAAAAACAGATCTCTCATATTGACAAAGTCCACTGTTGTTTCAACTCATTTCAATGCTGATGAGCTTCCATGTATCTTGTTCTACATGCGTCTTATGTTGATAAAAGATAGTTCACGTGGAAATTGCACGGTTTATGTTTGACTAATTTGAAATTATTATAAAGACGAATGTATGGAAAATTTACGACGAATTATTGTGTTTTAAATGAATATTTTTCATACACAGAAATTCCATCATGTATCTTATCTACCGATAACATGGCCTAGATAATACCTGTGGAAATTCCACAGTTTAAAAGTGATCAAATAGGGATCTATGAAATAAAATACGTTTTTTAGTTGTACCCGTGGTACCATTAGAACCTGAATATTTTTCATGAATGCAAAGAGAACTTCCATTCTGTATCTTAACTACCGATAACATGACCGTACAAGAGAAAAAAGCTAATAACGAAAAAAATTACGCATATTATGGTAATCCAACGCTTTTTGTATCCACAATACAATGCTTATAATGCATGTATGTATACCCGTTCTGATTTCAGTTCAATAACTTTTCTTCAGTAATAGATAGGAAGTACAGTAATTGGACTGACACACACGGAGAGGGAGGTACACTGTCTATTATACAGGGCGGCCCACAAGTAAGGTACCTTTTTAAAACTATTATAGCTATAAAAATACAAGTAGTAAAGGGATTTAGGTAATCCAGAATGAATGAGGAGATTTCAATGTTTTCTACCAACGTATCAAGTCTACCGACGATCACAACATATTGCCCAAAAAATTCATAAAATCCACCCCGTAAAATGAATCGCTACGCAATGGAACGAGCAAAAATAGTGGAACTTTACTTCCGATGTAATTGTTCGGTTACTGCAGTTCAGAGGAATTACAGAAATATTGATGGTATTGAAAGAAGTCCTTCCAAGAAGTGCATAAAAAACTGCTATTGAAATTTTTGAAACAGCAGACAGACAACGATGTGGCAGGCCTCGGACCATACGAACTGGTGCTTCAGTTTGTTGCAACGAGTGTTGCTGATCGGCCCAAAACGTCTACTAGGAGACGTTCAATTCAACTGAGAATGTCACGTACCTTACTGCAACGTATTTTGGTAAAAGATCTTAAGTATCATCCATACAAAATTCAATTAACTCAAGAACTCCATCCTACAGAGTACCAAAAGCGATTAGATTTTACGAATCGATTTCTGCAGTTTGCAGAAAATGAAAACTTTGTAAAGAATATAATACAGACTGATGAGGTACATTTTCACCTCAATGGTTTTGTTAATAAGCAAAATTGCAGATTCTGGGCTTCAGAAAATCCAAAAGAAATTCATGAACGCCCACTTCACTCAGCTAAAGTAACAGTATGGTGTGGCATCACGTCTTCGAGGATCATTGGACCATATTTTTTTGGAGATGCTAATGGTGATGCAATTTGTGTTAATGAAAACTTGTATCCACAGATGATTCAAGAATATTTGATGTCTAAAATTGGAGATAATAACACAGAGATTACCTTTTTCCAACAAGATGGAGCTACAACGCACCCAGTGAAAGAAACAATGCAAGTGTTGAAAGTAATTTTTCCAAACAGAATAGTTCCTCGTTTTGGTGATATGCCGTGGCCGCTTAGATTTCTAGATCAAAGTGCTCCTGATTTATTTCTCTGGGGATACTTAAAGGAAAATGTTTACATTGAAATGCCTGTTACTTTACAGCAATTGAAACTAAACATCATTCAAGAGATCAACAACATTTCACCAGAGACATTGAGGAAAGTAATGAGCAGCACCGTTGAAAGAGCACGCCATTGTTTGACGAATAATGGAGGTCATTTAAAAGATATTGTATTCCATAGTTAAACGTATTTTATTGTTGCATTTATAAATTTATATTAAACTTTGAAATTTCTTCTTTCATTCTGAATTAACGAATTCTCGTTACTATTTTTAGTTTTATAGCTATAATAATTTTAAAAAGGTACCTTACTTATGGGCTTACTAGGTACCTTACTAGTAGACACACGTGGAAATTCACGTGTTTCTCAACGATTTTTTGTTTGATTAGCCACTGGACGCGGGCTCTGCGAAGGAGCTTCCACATTGAAGGATGTACCTCTAGTATCCTAAATACAGAGCTTACAATACATGCCGAATTTTCTCCAATCTAAATCCTTAAGAGCGTGACAGAGAGACGGTCATAATACGGAATTCATGTGAATTCCGATATTATAATGTTCAAAAAAGCGACACACATTTCTTCATTTCTTTGTAGACTTTACGAGATAAACAAAGTACTAAATTTATCATCAATGACGTATTTTATTCTTCATTTATTTCAATAAGAAAACACATATTACTGATGGTGCTGTGTAAGTATTCTACATATCAGTACAATTGCGTTATTTAACAAACCGTATAAAGTAATTTTTACGGCGTCTAGCTATTTTACCTTATAGTATTTAAGACTTTCTTATGTGTACAAATGTTTCCATAAACTTGTTATGACTTTATGGTGACCTAATATTATTCATGATACCTTATAGATGTTAGAGGGGCACCAAGTGTGAGGTTATTCTGGGTGCAGCAGGCTGATGTTTTATTATTAACGAGAAATAATACGCAACGATGGAGAAGATAAAGTTCAATAGGGATAAATGTACAAATATCATGATTTGGGCAGTAAATTGCGTTCAAATCCTTTGTTAATCATATTAGGAAGAAAACGATGAATTGATGGATTTCCACACAGGGAAAAATTTATGTTGTACTGAAAAGTTGTCGTGGTTTAAGAATCAATATTATCTTATACGACGTTTGTAAAATTATATTTGCAGTAAACAAAGAAGCTAAGATCTTGAATCTCTCCCGTGGGCTTCAGAGAACTTGAATTATAAGCCAAAAACTGTGTTCTGGAGCTCGGCGCGCCCACGTCACGCGTGATGAACTGCTGGTGAAACGTGGCACGTAAATTCACAAAACAAAATTTCAGCCACGTTGGCACATTTTTACAAAAAATCAATGGTACTAGTTGTGTCGACCATGATTTTTTCTAAAAACTTTTACCTAGGTCTTATATTTTACTCGACATGTATTCTGTTTATGACATTAATATACCTAATTACAAATGCTGTGAAACAGTATGCTGAAACGACTAGAAAACAGTATGCTGAATAATCGGAGAAAGTGCCAAGGAAAGTGCTTTGCTCACTGAACAAGTCACGGAAGTGCGCTTAGGAATGCAACATGTAAGACATTTCAGACTTTTTTTGGGTTCGTTCTTCTTGATTGTTTTTTATTTTTGTGTGTGAACTTGATATATATATATATATATATATATATATATATATATATATATATATATATATATATATATATACATTTATCTTTCTTACTTTCCTATAACGCTGAAGCAGTGAATGCTTTCATTACAAACTAGATAGTTCCCGTGGAAATTCCACGATTTATATTTGACTAATTTAAAATTATTATAAAGATGAATGTATTAAAGACTTACGACGAATTATTGTGTTTTAAATGAATGCTTTTCATTAATACAGACAGAACTTCCATTCTGTATTTTATCTGCCGATGACATGGCCCTGATAGTGCCCGTTGAAATTACTTGGTTTAAAAGTGATAAAATTAGGGATTTATGAAACAAAATATATATTTTAGTTTTACCCGAGGTACTATCATAATCTGAATATATTTCAT
>VCRD01000887.1:128165-180064 GCA_006783055.1 Trinorchestia longiramus
AAATTATATATTGCTCTAAATATTTCGTTTTTTCACCTGCCTGAGAAAACTAGCTTCAAGGTACGGTTTCCATCTTTGTGATGCGTAATTCACGATTCACCTATTCCAAGTAGGATGACCTTCAATCAAGAGCTTTACGAAGAGCTTGAGAAAATAATAACTCTTAATCGGGATCGTACAAGGGATCATATACATGGAACATTAGTTAGGAGGAAGAAGAAATATGACTACTTCGTTTTGAGATCGGCGCTATAGGGTCTGCGTGAACCAGTTGAGATGAACCACAGGGTATCGTGCGGCCTTGTTCAATGGGCTCGTCCTACACCACAAGTGGGTCGCCTGCTTTATGGTAACGGTGATACGCAAAAACCTACAAGGCATGACTGGCAACTTTTTCGCCTCTGCCTCAGGCGCTGGTTCTTCTAGATTTTGAGGAGTGGTGAATATTTAGACGATAGGAAATTGGTTCAGGTGATTTCATGTGAAAAAACCAGTTTTGATGTGCCGTTATGCGTAACTCGCTTGGTTTTATCTGCATTGCTACCGTTTGTGTCTGCCCTCGTGATGTTACAACATCTTGGATAAAATTGAACACATCAGCCATCTTGTACTGAACAGCTTTAGCGTACATAACATTGAATGCTTTAAAAAATAATGTGTGATAAACAGATAAAAAAATTTGAACACATGAGTATGAAAGTAATGAGTACACGATCATGTTATTCTGTAATTCAATTGTTTCAACTATCTGCGCTTGAAAGATTAAAAATTGCGTTTGTATTCAGAAAGATGTTTATGTTTGTACTTCTGACACCTAAAGTAGCATTAAGTCCCTTGGATGTATTTTAATTGATATTTTAGAGCCGACTTAAGAAGGTAGTGTCATAAGATCATCAGTTCTTCGTAATATGAATTACGTAACTTTTGTTAGAATTTGTACCTAGTACTCCTTAAGCTCCATTAAGGTGTGCTCTAGATATGAATACGTTACTGAAACAGCATGGATTACTTTTAAAAGTGATGTACTCGTAAATAACGACTCGGGTATTGCAGAAATAGAAATAAAATTTAGCGTGTGCATCAAACCTTGTTTTTGTTATTACATCGTTGTGTTGATCAGTTGCTGTGTATAATGTATTTCTCTGCATGAATATTACAAACGACACTTTTTGACTCAGAATTAGGTTCGAAAAATGTTCGACAGTGACAGCTCACACAAACAGTGTATAACACAACTGAAATCAGGGAAGCAACGTGCACAGTGTTAGTCGACACGTTCCTTAGTCATTCCTGTGGCACATGCAAACTCTTTGGTATCCATGTGAATTAATGGTAGGTGAATGAAATTTCAAATCGGAAATTTAATTGACGCGGATGTTTGTTGTGAGTTAGAAGCTCAGGAGAGTGGGAGGGAACTGACGACTATTGCCAGGGAAATGTCGAAAAGGAAGATGAGATTTGTCAATTATGCATCACGGTGTGATGAAATGATAAAAAATAACTGTGATGGAAGGAACATAATCAATATGAAATAAACTTTTTTTCGTAAATGAGGATTACTACACCGGTGACAAGTTTAATTTCTACCACTTGTTGCACTCTAGATCAGACACGTTCAGCGTCATCTGTATTGGCTCATGCTTCATTGAGCCTGAATGTTGCTACAACACAGAAGTTTTTAGGTGTCTCAAGATATGATTTTTGTGCTAGTGCCCTGAAAAGCTCCTGTGAGCCTCAGGGGGCGACGGCCCCCGTCAGACGGAACACTTTCTCCTTAGGAAGGAAGGCAAGACGAGGGCGCTGCCATATGGTGCGTAGTCACAGGAACTCTCGATTCATTGCCGCTTCATCATGTGAGCTTTCTCTAAACCTGCACGCTTATGGTCAACCATTCCAGTTTTTACTTCAGCGAGCATTGAAATACCTTTATAAAGTATTTACTTGAGATAATTGATTAATTTCATGTTATGATAGAAAATTATCTTCTACTATTACATGGCCACAGAAAGTTCGAATTTTTTTGTGTGAACTTACTGGAAATTTTTAGTGTTCACTCTACGTCTTTCCTTTAATGATTTTCCTACGGAATGCAATCTCGTCAATTTACCATGAACTGCATCATAATCGTTTGAAAGTCAGCATATACTTTTATGTTCATCAACTCTCTTATCAACTTGTGAAAACTGTAAGTTTGTCATGTTTGTACTAATAAATGCATTGTTTTCTTCCAGGTTCATACAATGGAACTCCGATATTAAAATGAACATAGTTTATTATGTCTTTATTATTACCTATGCTGTCATTTAGACAGTCACGGCCTCCTAGAGGAATTGTATCTTGTTGTATTATTGTTCTTTTAAGTTTAAGTTTATTGACTTATGTCTCACGTAGTCAGTCACAATCATCATCATCATCCAGTCAACTGAAGCCGTACGAATTCAGAAGACAATTTCGAGGCCCTAATCCAGGTGAAGGAGTTCCCATAACTGCAGATCCTAACTACATGCAAATTGTTGGTACCGTTGGAGTGTCGTCTGGATTCAGCTTCAATGGACAAAGTGATTTTCCTCGAGGTTCAAATAATGAAGCTGCACCTACAAAAGTGATCGATTTTATAGCTGATTCCAATCCTAATCGAGGCCCAGGACCACAACCCAAACCATCCGCCGAAATTATTCATGGCAAATGGGTTGGACCCAACAGAGGTCCTGCAGTACCGGCTACTGGACCTCATAAAAAATCGTCATTGGTAGCCAACACTGGAAATATTCCTCCAGGAACAGCGATGTCCCCCGTCGTACAAGTCGAATTTGGGTCTCCTGAGTTAGTGGAAGGCCCTTGGTACAGGACTCCTACTGTTCCAACTCCTGAACCGATGAAAGGTCATGATCAAGAGCTAGAGGAATCCTTGGCGCAACTCAGTTCAGTTCACAATAAATCTGCTGAAGTTGTGGAAGGTCCTTGGATTATTGACGGTATTCGTAAGAATGTTCCTGCGTCTCCGGAGTGGGATGAAGGTCCTTGGATTTTGCCATCAGCAGTTCAGCAGCCATCTTTCATCAACACTTCTCAGGATTCAGACGAAAATAGACTCCGTAATCTTGAAAGCAGTAAAAATTTCAGCGAAACTACTAGAAACGTCGAAGAAGTTCAAAATTTATTCTCAAAAGAAGAAGAAGACACAAAATTCTACAGTAATAATGACAATTACAGATTCGAAATTCAAGAAACTGATTTGATAGGTAATCAATATTTTATCGAACAGTCTATTTCTACAGAAGGTCCAGTATTGTCGAGCCATAATGAAAGCATCGAACTATCGCATTCAAATGTTTTTTCTCCGTTTTTACAAACTAAAACTAGTTCTATCATTCCTGATACTGATAGCAAATTCCAACTTGCGTCTACTGAGAAGTCGAATGGTGTGGACTATTTCATTGAGTCAGAAAATTTTCAAACCACTGAAAATATTGAAACTAATTATTTACAATCTATGCCATCTGCAGAATTAACTGAGAAACCAAGTCTGGTTATTTTGAATGATGATGGAACTGACCTTGACGCTAGAAGTTACGAGCGGATGAACAATTCATCAACACATGTCGCTCATTATTCAAAGTCTTCAAGAATCAAAAGCAGCGAAATAACGACTACTCTTAATCCTCCTTCATTAAATGAAATAGACGATCAAAATGAACCTAACGTACTCTCGAATTCTTCAAATTCCCCAGTAAAAGTCAAGTTTGGTGTGTTTCAGCAGTACAGTGTCGATGTCGATCCAGTCGAATACGATACTCAAGCACACCAAGAGCAAAATTTTCAGCTTTCCTTGGAAAATGAAGAGTTTTTTAACGTTTCAGGGGACTATGTTTCCTTCAACGATTCTAATGCGTCTTCTTTCGGAAGAAGTGAGGATTTCCGTAGAGAAACAAGTAAAGCATACAGTAACGAGTTTTTTCCAGAATCAGAAAATTTACACTCAACCCAGGATCCTCATTTTAGCATTGAAGCGACATATGAGCGAATGAGTGACTCTTTAACTGATAATTTATCAGTCTCACCGCTATCTAAGCAAGACCTGGTCAACGAAGAAAACATTCTCAACGTCAGTCCATCAAGCAATACAAATTCTATTTTCCTATTTAATATTGACAAAACTCATCCAACCTCGCAAGTTCATGCTGCGAAGGGCTCAACATCTGATGATAACTCAAGTAGTAAACTGCACAAATATGATTCAGTGTTTGGTTCAGATTCGAGTTTAAACGTTACTCCAGCAACGAAGAAGGTTGTAGTTTTCAAGCACCCGACTGCTATCTCAGTAGTACGAGGTCCAAGTTTTGGCGCTCGTCAAGGAGATGAAGTTGAACCCGTGGTCGCCGAAGCGCGGTCTCCCTCGAAGCTACCTGATCGTTTACCTTCCAATCAACCTTACTTTTTCGCACCAGGGCTAAGAAATTCTCAAGAAAATCTTCATAGTTTGGACGATTTGTATACCCGAGGTACACATGAGATTCAATATTTTGTTGGAGAAAAAGCAGAAAAAATGAAAAAAATCCAGATGAATGCTTCTGAAGCTCTGATGCCTCCTCCAGCTCTTCCTTTGCCCATATTGGGCAGCTACGAACAATTCATCTCCAATGAAAAGAATGAGGCCAACGCTGAAGGAAGTATTCCTCTTGTTGACGGAGTAATCCACCCTGCAGTCGAAGGACCTTATTCGCAAACCTTTAGCAGTGATCAAGAAAACAATAATGATGACATATCATTACTCTCCGTTCTAGGCTACTTTGGGAAATTAGATGAATCACAGAAAAGCCTCAAAGAAAGCAGTCCGACCGGAATAAATGAAAACCAAGATCCTTATGGTGCTTCTAGTCTTCATTTAAACCCAAACAACTCAAAAGAAAATCGTGTACACGATAGTCCTGATAGTATTCCGTCCACTTCTTCCGAAACAACAGCACATACAGTACATAAGAATCCTTCAGCTGTTCTGTTCAGTCCGGTCGGAACGACAAGAAATCGTGCTCATGACGGGGTGCCTAATGTTCTGTTTGGTCAAACTGAAACAAATAAAAATCTAGCGCCTCTGCAAGAAACTTTCATACCAGACTCTCAAAGTATGGTTGTTGACTATTATGATGCTGCTCCCAGTATCCTATCCCGTCCTACCGGAACTACAAAAAATATTAGTCACTATGGTACCTCCAGCGTTGAGTTCAGTGTCGTTGAAACAGAAGAGAATTTAGTGTCCCAACAAGCAACTCTCATTTCTGACTCTCAACAAATGGCTGCTGACTATTCTAAAGAGGCTTCTACAGTTCAGTTCAATTCCACCGGAACTAAAAAAAATCATGTACATGACGGTCCTTCTAGTGCCCAGTTTAGTTCCTTCGACACAAAAGAAAATAATGTACACGATAGTGTGCTTAACCAATTCAATCCCCCCGAATCAAAAGATAATCGTGTCTATGATGGCGCTCTCAGTGTTCTGTTCAATCCTACCGGAACAAAAGAAAATCATGTCCATGATAATACTCCTAGAGTTCTGTTCAGACCTGTTAAAGCAGCTGCAAACTTTGTTCACAATAGTGCTGATAGTTTTCTACATAAGTCTACGGAAACAAATGAAAATTATGCTCATGACGGTGTTCATAGTGTTGGGTTCAGTGCTACAGAGACGAATAAAGTTCCTGTGGATAAAAACACACTTGGTTTACAAGTCAGTTCTTCTGGAACAACACAAAATGTACTCCGTAAAGATATCACTAATTTTGGATTTATTCCACACAAATCAGAAGAAACCCATGTTCACAATGGTGATTCAACTCGTTTAATCAACGTCAAAGGTGAAATTGAAAATCTTGTTCAATCGAATAATCACGATCAGCATTTCTATGCCACTCCCAGTCTACCGCAATCATACGATGATAGTAAGTACACTGGTGTATTGGCACACTTCGGAAGTGATGACCGACATGATAGTGAACATGATATAAAATATTCATCCTTATCACCGGATAAGGTTAATCCTCCATCGGTAGTTTCATCAACTGCATCCCAGAGCGCCGCCGTCGTCACAAAGCTGAAGCCCGTTTACGTACATCTCGAAAGTGGAGAAACATCTTTTACTGCTCCAAACACTGAAAAATTGGCTGTTGAGACTCAATACTATAAGACAAATACTCCTGTTAATGAAGTTTTATTATTATCAAATGATGATACAAATCATAACAACGGGGAAATGCAGTCTGACATCGCTGGCATACAGCAAAGTTCTCACTCACAACATCAGATACAGAGTGTTGCACAAGACCGAAAATTCGAAGTACACGATCCAAAAAATCTTGTGGGTTCATCAACTTCTGATAATATGAAACATTTCTCCACACAAAAATACAAAACGCCGGATAACACGCGGGAAAGAGTATTTGCCGAGGGACATCTTCATCACATCAAAGTCCAATCTAATCAAGATACAAACACTTTCGAACTTATCCCAAAGCGAGAACACATGGATAATTCTTATGATACTCAAACTGCTCTTGACTCTGGGAATAAACTAGTGGAACATAACTCTGGTGTTTCCCTGTATCCCAACGTAATGTTGCCTCCTCCAGCTCTTCAGCTCCCTATGCCCCAACAAAAAAATTCGCAAACTTCCCATGTGAGTGGGAGCCCTGTACAAGTAGAGTATGCACACCAAAGTAGTATTGTTAAGCTACCTCCTGTATCTGTCCAAAAGGAAAATCCTCCAAACAAACCCCATTTCCTTCATATACCAGGAAATAGCTATTACACTCCAGATGTATTCGTTCCACCTTTATCTCATGATCTAATGCCTCCCCGAGAAACTCACGTTCTCGATTCCCAACCCATGGTTTCAGACTATTCTGAATCATCAGCCTTCCATGTTTCAAAAGAACAATCAGCTCTCGAAGTGCTGAACTTGAGAGACAGCGAGCAAGGTTTGGCTTTTGGACAAAAATCACAGTCTCGAAGGACTGAGGTAAATGATGATGGACTATTGGATCACGATCAAAATTTACAGCAACAGCGGCAGCGATTACAGTACTCAGATCATAGCCAAAGCGAAGCACAAAGTTCTTCTGGAGCTTATGATAACGATAATCATTTAAAAGAAACTGAATCTGCTATACCTCATACGGAAAAAGATATTCATGTTTCTCTTGTAACACCAACCGGACTTGAATCGCTATCAGAGGATTTTTCTCTGCCATCTGTCCCTGCACGGAGGAACTCAGTTGTTTCTTTTCCCGCATTAACTAACACTGATGATAGCGACAACCAATCGAGACTCACAATTCCACTTCCAAGTCCCACACATCACCTTCCTAAATCATTTTCTTCCGGTGCATTAAAGGAAAACCCCGTTTCGCATTACCAAGCTCCACAGCAAAGTATTTATCAAAGTCCATCGTTAGGTCGAAACTCTTTTACACACTCAGGTTCTGATTCACAGAACATGAATTTTCTTCGGCCTCCTCCTCCTCCTCTTCCTGCAGTTATTCCTGTCCAGAAACTACCACTGCATTTGAATCCCACAGCCCCTGGACGACACTGGAACAGCCATGTCCGCCCTCCTGTGACAGCTAGTCAACCTCCTTATGTTCTTGTGCCCTTAAACCGTCCACATACTCCTTCTTATGAATTAGCTTTGCGTAATTTTTCCCCTCCTCCATCTCTCTTGCATCAGTTCAGCCTTCTCCGATCTTCTCCTTACCGACCCCCTCCTAAAATTCAAGTCCCGCTCAAGTCCCAAACGTTTAAAAATACTGAAACCGAAACAACCACCCCATCTTTTACTTCCACTTCTTTGGTACCTGTTATAACTCCTTCAAAAGTCGGATGGGATGAGAAGATTTCCAGTGAAATCGAAAGAACAGAAGCTCCCCACAAAAACGACGAAGAGCCTGAGAACCCCACAGTCGTGGTTGCTGTCCCAATACACAAAGACAGCGAGTTGTCTAGGAGTGAAAACAATTTCTTAAGCGTCTCTGGGAACTACAGGCAGGATTTGAAGAACCTTAATTCTAGTAGAGAAAGCACAGAGCTGCTCAAGCTTGACGACTCAACCGATTTACTTGACGCTGACGAAGGAAATTCCTATCATAGTAAAACTTCTTTATCTCAGCACGAAGAGCCTAGCGTGAGTGGTGTTGAAAGTCCGTCTGAAAGGTCTTCACTATCAATGGATGTTGATTATGACCACATATTAAGCCCAGACCCCATGGACAAATTTTCTGATACAAGCAGCGGTTCTTCAGATCTTCGTGTTCGAGAGAGCGCTCTCCGATCATCATCGACCGGTGCCGCCTCCTCAGAATCCCACGCTCCAGATGCGACACTAAAAGCTCCTCAGGTCGCTTCTCCGGAACATCTTGGCGAGACTCGTAGGAAAAGCAACAGTGCAGTGAGGCACAGCGACGCTCAGTACGACGATGACTATTATGAAGATGGACAGGAAGATGATGACCATCGTGGTGAAGGATTTCAGAATAATGTGCAACTTCGCCATGATTTGTTTAAAAGTGATGCTCATTTCAACAATGAGTTACATAATGATATTCGCCGTCTTGCTGCGTTAGCCATTGATGCACTTGACGATGATGTTCAGTTGCACCCTCTGGACGGTAGATTTGAAGACAAGGATGATGAAGACGTTCACCCAGACCTTGGCTCCGGGCCAGAGGCTGAATGCTGGGCTTTCACTGACCAGGAACTTATTATCAATCCTGGCGCAGATGTTTTTATTGGTAAGTTATTCACCATTTAGTAAAATCGTTTGGGCTTTTAAATTTGTTCTACCGTATCAGTTAATTAAAATGTTTGATTTTGGAATTGAACTCACTAATTACAATAATTAATTTTGTATCATGCTGGATATGATAGCCATTCTACATCGTTTTTATGATTTTCGTAGAATTGTGAATTTTTTTATTAAAAATAGGAGCATATATGCTTCACATTCTGTGAAATTTTGAACCATAAAGTACTCGTATGAGCGTAATGCGTAGTCAGCGCTTGCTAACACAAAATTTTCGGGAAAATGAAGGAAGTGCGACGACCTGTGGTAGAACACGTCATGTTACTAAACTTTTCGCTAGACTGAACTCAAGAGTAGAAATGATGAAACCTTGGCAACGAGGCAAAACTATTTCTTCTTCAGTGTTTCTTGCATTACATTTACAGTACATAATGACTCAAGCTGACGTCGTTCTTATATTCTCCGTGGAGGCTATGCATTTTTTTAATTGTTTGCGGTATTTGTCTTTCGAAAGTTTTTACCAAGATACACAATGTGAAATCAGGAAGTGAAGCGATAGCGATGTATACAATTACATGCAAGAAACAGTACATGAGTGAACTATAAACGAAATTGATAAGTGGTTTCAGCAAGCATGTATATCCGAAGACTGCAAAAATGGTATTATAAATCTTTTTACAATGAGTCAGTTTGATTATTTATCAGTACTTTCTCCAAATAATGGGATTTTATAACCCTGTTTTATCAGTCATGATTGAAAATAAAAATAGAAGATCTTGGGCCAAGAAAGTTTGAATGTAATATTTGTATTCCTTAGAGTCTGCTTCTTAAAAATATTTTTGAAGTTATTTGCTAATCTACTTCTTTATTATATGTAAGTGGGTAGTCGAACGTAAGTATTCTTATTTTTGTAACAAATGTCTTGATCTGGAAACAGGCGTGGCGCTGCCCTTGTCCTCAAGCGAGGGTCTGGAGTCGTGTGGCCCACTACAGGGTCCGTGGGTCGCGTCTTTGGAAGCCCTCAAATGGGGCCTGGCCCGCCTCAATCAAGACCGAGGCCAAGTGGGCCATCGTATTCTCACAAACTCTTATGTGCCTGGCGTCAAATTCGGTGCGTTGGGTCAGACATTCAGTTAAGAGGGTCTGGCATTCGGCGACTGTATGCTGTGAGGGAGTTAGTTCAAGAGGAGGTTGCGGCCGCTTGGTTGGGAAGTGGGATCTCTAGGTCATTGAGTGGTATGCGAGTTTGGTTGGTGACTTCATCCTTCTGGCTGTTAAGAGGAACCTTTAGGCTAGTGAGCAGAGTTTCAATGTCACTGAGCTGTGTTTTTTGTTCGTGATCATGCTCAATAGAGTAGTCATACTGAAGAATATTTCAGTGGGAATGCTGCCGTAGGCGGAATTGTTTGTATTCATCAGGTTTTGAAACGCAAATACTTGGAGTCGACATTGCACCGCATTTCCATGAGCACAACGAATAACAACACAGTAAATTGTGTTAACACACTTTTCTTTTTATATTCTTCAGATTTATTATAGTTACTCACTCCTAAAAGTGCTTTACAACCGGCATTTGGTGAGAAGCTTTAATTTGACTCTGCAGAATCAAAGTTGACAGTCTGTATTATACTCTCTTTTAATCAGAAAACTTCCGTCTCATCTTGAATGTCTGTGTCTATCTTCAGGGGCGCGCATCGTCGACACTTGCAGCACATCTGAGAAGCGGAGCTCCATCATGGAGATCTTCTACCCTCAACTAAGTGGAGTCCCTCACTGTCCTCCTCCTCCTGCCCTCTTCTCAGCTGGCGTCATCAACTTAGCCACACCCAGGTACTTAGTATCACATATATTTCCTAATTTATCAGTTACATCATAATTATCAATTAAGTTTGAGTAAGTATTTTAGAGTGCAGCATGTCGGATCGCTCTCTGGAAGGCAGGATGTCTAAGAGGGAAAGTTTGAACAAAGGCTAATTTTCCTTTGGTTTCGAACAGTGATCGTTCGTAAATGATAACATCGTATGTTAAGTACAGTCATCGTGGGAAAATTGCGAGCGTACTTCCTCAAGAGGAAATTCCCAAAATCTCTTACTTCACAGATACCGTGGATCGTGTATAGAAATGTAAGACGTATATCATGCAAGTAGGCTTAGTGTGCGAGGTAAGACCAGGTTCTGATAACTACTTGCATCCATTCATTTATTTGAGTGAAAATATTTACAAGGGGGGGAAATATTTTTCTCAATACGGGTCTGATATATGAAGACCTTCTGGTCAGTATTGTCCTCCATGTTTGCTCAACTAAGAACGTTCTCTGTCCTGCAGCTCACAGAAGATCCTGGGTCTGCCTATCCTTGATGTTGGTCCTTCCGTCGTCGTGCCACCGGCCGACAGAGCCCGGGTAAATATTACGCAAATCAACCCTTCATTTACGTCATAAAAAACTTTTGTGTAATTTCCTGGTCGTTATGCCTCTTTTATTATTTGTATTAGAGGCGTATACATGTACCAGGTTTCTTCAGCTCGACCATTTTCATTCCAGGTCTACTGGCCTCTGCGTATAATCCTTCCATGAGAACATGATTCTTTCAGCTGTTCCACGATCCAATGCTCTTGTTTATTTTCTTATCTAAAATGTTGTCGAATTGTTTCATTGGCTCTCATTGCTCATTTTTTCATATTTCTTTGTTTTTTTATATCTTACATACATGATACGCTAGTTTATTTATTTTCTTTCAACAGAAGGCATATGCTACCGGTATGTTAATTTCCACAGTCAAGTTTCGATGGTTCTGGTCACTATTTTCTTCATTCTTCTGTTTGTCATCAATTTACTCATCATTCTTTGGCACTTCACTGAATTTATAATACTCCTACTATTCTGTGAGTAATTTGTAAATTCACTACGTTAACATGTAATCAGTGGAAACTTCATGTATTAGTGAACACAACATGTCGGAAAATGCAAGTGTGGAGCAAGAATTGCAAGTTCACGATGGTTATCGAAATTCAAAAAATTTTCATTTGCTCTGAAAATATGTAATTCTTAAAAATTTGATTAGAACTCTGACCATAAAAGAGTAATTACATTTTTTCTTCGACACATCATCGTTTGCTATGCCTGTGTTAGAGGCCTGCTATGCTTGCCCTCAGGACTTCTCTGTGATCTCATTTCTTACATTTGAGCTCTTCCTCAACCTCGCACCTGTTGTGTCTGCAGGCCACGCTGCAAACCACTGCCATGCAGAGCTGGAACCGCACGCTGCTGCTAGTTGAGCAACACAGCTACCACCTAAACATGGCAGAGGTGAGAGTAGCCTTCCTCTCAATGTCTTTTCGTAATTGCGAAAGCTAAAATATAAATTCAAACGTAGCAAATTTTCAACTTTTTACGACTTCCACTGGTTGATTTTAGTATCTCTGACTATTTTTCTGAGTAAAATATATTGTGGTCAAACTCCACATCGAGTGTGTGTAGTAATTTTCAGTTTCTGAAGATGGTTTAAAAGACATGATCATTTAGTGTACCTACGCACCCACGTGCGTTGAACAGTCTTCGTTAGCGTAACAAAAAGTGCAATTAATAAAGTTATTTGCGTACCTTCAAGCCTCTGTTAGTTGGTCAAATTTTTCAAGTGTTGATATCTGTTCTTTGCAGCTGATCACAAGTCAGTCCCCCTCCTACAACGTGTGCATCAGCGCCGTCGAATACCTGCCTCGAAGTGGCGGTGAGTTTCTTAACTAAGGACCGTCGTTCTCTGTGTTGTTAATTTCATATCTCCCTTTGCTTGTGAGATCCAGAAAAAGTCAAGTGAAACTTCCCTTCGCTACGGGATTTTTTATTCGGAAAACATACACTCAAACATTCATGATGATCTAATCTCTGATTTACTAGAGATGTTGAACGAAACAATATGTGACCACGGCTCACTATGTTGTTAATTCAATGCCTGCCTTTGTTTCTAAGATGCAAAAAAACTTCAAACTAACGCTGAAAACATTTCAAAAATTTATGAAGAGCGTTTCAATGACTTACTAGATAAATTAAAGGCGATAATTTTATGTCCCTGGTACACAGAGAATCAGCTCCCAGGGAAGTACAGAGACGTACTGGGTCGGGTCCGTCGTCTGCTGCGGTTTGGTGGCCTGGACGGCGTCGTGGTCGTTGCGTCAGAACGCGTCCTGCTGGAGGTGCTGGTTGCTGCTCATTACCTTGCTATGAACTGTGCATTTTGCATTCTATTTTCTATTTAACTCTACTTTAAATACTACTTCAATACTTTAAAATACTACTTTAAATACTAATAGTGTTAAATGGTCTATCAAATTAGATTTTATCACATTTAAAAAGATTTTTAATGCATTTCAAATCATATCAGTTGTTTTTCATGTCTGAGTGAGGAATGTGAGTGTTTAGATATGCATGTACTTCACTTTATTAATTCTTTCATGAATAAGTTTCGGAATGGTAAAGTTTGTGATATCTTTTTAATCGATACTATATCTGCGATAAGGTTTAGATATTATTATATAAAAAAGACTATTTCCTTGATACGAAGCCTAGACTACTGAATGGGTAACAGGCTAAGCCTCTTCGAAATCTTTGACGCTGAATGATTTTTGCAGTCAGTTTATGCAACAATGTTTATGTACGAAAACACGAACCAATTTCTGAAAACTGAGATTTTATTTGCTTACTAAAATTTGGAATTTTTTTGTAATGTTGCTAAACTAAATTTCAATAACAGTGTGCTCGTATAAAACGAAACCTGCATTTCCGTTCTTGGATTTGGATATTTAGAGGTGACTTAATTTCCCTCAGCTAACATGCCGATGGTAAAGGTTAATGTAATGGTAGGACATGAAATAGTTTGCTCATAAAAACTACAGTCCATAGATCTTTCTCAGTTCAAATAATTGTTCTTGCTGCATACATTCTACGACCTAAATAATAATTACATTTAAATGACATACCGCTTGGAAATTTTCATCTTGAAAGCATAATAGTCGCCACAATTAGGAAGTCACAAAAAACGTTCACCATTTTTAAAACATCTGCACGCCAGACCCTGTCAGCGGTGGGTGCTGCGGCTCCACACCTTCGTGCTGACGTCCCCTGGCTGCTGACTGACATCCCCACTGCCGAGTCAGCAGCAATACGTCGCATAGTGTCAGCAGGGCTGTCGCTGCAGCTGCTGACCACAATGCCACCACTCGCTGAGTTCGAGAAGTATTGGCAAGACTTGCCGTCAGCGCTCACTGAGGTGCGGGCAACTCTAGATTAGCGTTTTCGAAAGTTTCCAAGTAGCCTCACTCTTTTTCTACCGTCGTGTTCACAGCACGCAAAGCTAACTTAGCTTGCTGTGAACACGACAGTTGGTGCGGTACCGAGAGTGGCTGTCAGTACACCGAGGGTCAAGATGCGCCTGCGGACGCGTCAGATGTTCTTGCCAAGGAAGACTCATGAGGCCTACGAGCCGCAAGAGGCCACCATGCTAAATTCGGATGGTATTGTGCATTTTTCATGACCCTTGGTGACAACGGATTAGGCACACGCTGGAGGCATAAACCTGGCTCATGAATCCATGCTCAATATCCTCGTGTTCGCTGAAGTATGATACATACTCCGCCTCAATCACCACGTACAGAGGCCCTTGCTGATCCAACTCAGTCCCTAGTCTAGTTAGGAATATTTTCGTTTAAGTTCATTACGTGATTGAATTCATTTCATTCATTTCAACTCGTAATGAACTTGGACCATTTGAAAGGGCTGAAAAATTACAAAAAAAGCGTATTCATGATTTTCCACAATTTCTATTTTCGAGGTGAGCTGATGTTTAAATTAACCTGAATTTGAATGCGGACAAACTTTTGTGAGGAAATTTATTGGCATTAGGAAACATGTCATTTTACAAGGATGTTTGTTGAAGACCTGTGTGAAAGTAATGTTAGGCTCGCTGCCTTGTTGAAGCATAAATTGGTTCGAAATGAAGCAACTGTTGCAAATTTTTTGTGGTCAATTTGAAGCTGAGGCAAGCTAAGGACATTGACACAAAAAAATGATGTGACTAAGATTTTAAAATATTTACGTTTTAATTTTCAGAACTGAGTTAAATGTTCATTTTGTTAAACGTAATTGTACAAGTTCATGTCAGTTTGACTGACGTGGTTTGTCAAGTTTATGTTTCCAGAAACATTATTTGTTAATTACAAAATTAAAAAGTACTTCACTTGCAATTACGTACAAAATTAAAGCGTACTTTATTTGTAATTACAAAATTAAAGAATACTTTATTTACAATTACAAAATTAAAGTTTTCTAGATATCATTTACATGCAAGTTTTTATTCCTGGTGATGATTGATTTCAAAATAAATACTCTGCTAGTAACTTATGCAATGAAAGTGAACAATTTATCTAGTACCTATCATTTTCAATTTCTGCGCCTGCAGAAAGTACTCAGTTTGAAGCTCAAAATCTGAAAGAGTCTTCCTCCTCCTGTTTACAGACGACTCCTGCCAGTGACACATTCCTGCAGTACCTGCTGCAGCAGACAGGCTGCAGGACTCCTGGTGACGCCCAGTCTGCTGACTATGCAGACTGTCGCTCTGTGTCCGTGGCTGACATCGAGAAGAAGGATGAAGACGTGGCTGGTTTGGATGTGGTGGCACGGGCCAGGACTGTTGTGCCAGCATTACATGCGCTCTTCACGCTAGCCAAAGCCGTCCAAGAGGCATGGCGACGCAAGTGCAACGGCAGGTGAGGGGCTGCTGCTTCATATTAGTTGAAAATACGCGTATGTATGTACGAGCATACACATATGTACTCGTATGTACGAGCACACACGTTTGTATGTACGAGCATACACGTTTGTATGTACGAGCATACACGTTTGTATGTACGAGCATAGACATATGTGTATGTGCGGGCTTGTCACGTACACCTGCCAATTGTTTTATCTCTGGTGCTACTAGGTCAAAGCGCGGACAACATTTTTCAAACTGTTCCATGAATACTGATGGTATTGTTAATGTTCTTGCATCGAAAGAAGATTACCCTACTCGTTTCACATTCATGTTTGAAAAATTCCAAACGTGTATAAAACAAGGGTACTAACAACTTTTACGAACATTCTACTAAAAAATCTGCTCCTATCTCAAGTAAATATTCATCATTATTATTTCATTCTTGGTTTAAGTAAATTTTCAACTAGTATGAAGTAGGAAGAATATTTTTTTCAGGGAAGCCGTGATTTGAGCAGTAGATTATATTTAGTTAGAGTCAGTAGTTCGTATTTAGTTACAGTCAATAGTTTGGGCTGAGTGCATGTCTGTCATTAATTCCCTAAATTGTCAACACAAAGAAATCGTTTGTTTCATGGCATAGATTGTTGTTATTTTAAATGCTTAATACGAACGAATTTTGAGCCTGTCCTTGGAGAGAGTATTTCAGGGCGCATGCCAAAAACAAAGCTGCATGAATTCCACTGTATTTGGAAAAGTGTCTTTATGACTTTTAAACTTTTCTTTATAATTTATAAATAATATTGAAGGACTCGTGTTGTGTAATTTAGTCATTATAATTTAAAGTAATGGTGATGAAAATTCCAACAATCATGTTGAAATTAGTAGCAATCATTATCACTGTTCAATGATTGTATTGATACTTTCTCCCTCATCAGACCGGGGGTGTGCCGATCTCTGCAAGCTCTGTCTCTGCAGGAGTTTTATTATTCGTTTTTGTCTGGGCTGGAGTTTGACCATGTGGGGCCCGGGGCCCGGAGTCCTCTGGGACTCAAGGGAGGCAAGATGACTGATGATCCAGCGGCCCAGCTTGCTGGGTCCAGCCTGTCTGTCTACCGCGTTCTCGATATTCAGGGCAACATCACAACTGCACTTGTAAGTTCAATCGTTTGTCATGATATAAATAATAATTTACTTTCGGTTCGTCAAGAATACTTCTTGTTTCTGTTCGTTGAAACTTCACCTAGTTTACGATTGCCAAACGATTGGTGTGCATATCCATTCCTAGCTGCTGTAAAGGAAATCATTCAACACACGTCAAACTTTGGAGGTTTAACAAACATATTTAAATCATTTCATAAAGTCAACATGAGTGTTGAGCTTAAAATAAGAACGCAATGTACGGATGTTTTAAAGGTCATCAAACTTAAGGAACTTTATGAAATGCCCTGTGTATTTCAATAACAGAGTAGCTGATTCATGCTGTGTTCTTAATTCATTGAACATACACGTGTAGACACAAACACTATTTCAACTCATGCCTAAATTATCACCTTCTACCTTGAGGATATGGTGTTACACATCTTGTGTTCCTCTTACACTTCATTTGTGTGAACCCTGGCGCTAAACCCGCAGTCACAACTCAATAACTGTCCATCCATTGAGACAAAGTGGGGAGAGCGGCCCAGGTTAGAGAGTTGTTGGTATGAAGTCCTTATAAAATTTTATTTTTATTATTAGTTTTTGGATACCAATCCAGCTGAAACTTGTGCTCGTAGGTAGACATATAAAAATGAGGACATCGTGTGCTAAAGAGAGTTGTGCAGTCTTTAGTGTCCTCAAGAGGTCCAACGGCGATAAGAAGCGTCTCAAAGAGTCGTGAGACTGAAGCGCACAGCAGCCAAATATGACAGGGATACTTTGGTACCAAACATCGGTCACTTTATTAAACAGGAAAAAATTGAAATCAAAGGACTAAAGTAAATTTCATGGTATTAGGAAAGCAACTCCGCTGTATACTCTAACAGCCACCCAGACCTCAAAACAATTCGATTCTTTTTCTCACTACGTCAATGTCATTTTTAATTACAATGGTGATAGTACAGGGCAACCAGAATAAATGTTTCTGTTTATGGATGGCTATAACTCACTAACTGTCCCACTATTCCCACTATTTAATAATACACAGTTTGTTGCTAGCTTGCATGGTCCCTCTTCCTGTCACGTTCTTAAGGATTTAGATACGATGAAATCGAAAACATTGTATTGTTGATACCAAAGGCACATCCTTCAATGTGGATACTCCTTCGCAAAGCCTGCGTCCACTGAAAGTCAAACAAAAAAATTCAATAAAAAACACCTGAAATATTTCACGTGTGGGTCTACGAGTTGTAAGTAGAAGGATGAAGCAAAAACAATTTGAAAAAGAAGATGCTACAATTTTATTTAACTACATTCTACATTCAAAATGTCCACCTTCATAGTTAATACATTTGTTAATATGGTGAATAAAAATTTACAATAACAGCATTTAAGGTAGTAACATCTATGGAGGCAATAATTTCCCCCGCACTCTCTTTTAGTTCTGCTATGGAAGAAGGTTTGGCTTGACAAACTCTTTCTTTAACAAAGCTCCACAAAAAAATCTTAGGTGACAGGTCCGGAGATTTAGCGGGCCATGAAAATCAGAACGATACGGCATTCATTTATTGGGAAATCAATCCCGAAACCACGCCATTAAGTTTTTAGAGGTGTGTACTGCCGCTCCATCTTGTTGGAGCCATTCATCTGAAGAACAGTAATTTGCCAGCCTGACATTGAGCATTCCAGGACACGTTTCACTTGAAATAGGTGAAGCCTTTCTTGTTTCAAGGCATTAAAAAAAGAATGCTCCATATATCTTGTATGACCCTACTCCTATCCCAAACAGTAATCTTTTGAGTGTAAAGGCTTCTCGCCGTTTTTAATTGGTTTCTCATGCGACCAACTTTGAACATTTTGCTTGTTAATCATGCCTTCAAGGTAGATATGGCATTCATTACTGGAAATGATGTTTTCATCATTTAACTGATTTACAGAACACAGTTCATGAATTGTTGTACAAAACCGCAATCTTCGCGTTTTATTCTCATGATAAAGCTTGTGGAGGCCCTGTAATTTACATGGAAATAACAAAATCTTTATTGAGAATTCCTTTTACTGATTCTCTGTTTAAATTAATCGTTTCAGCTATTTTTCTATCCCAATTGTGACATTATTTTCAATCAATTCTTACCCAAAGTCAATGTTTTGAAGAGTTCTTGGACTTTTTATGCTACCAGAATGACCTTTATTCATGTTGTGGACGGATCCACCGTGTTTCCATATATGAAGAGTTTTTCGAATTGTTACCTCAGTAAGTCAGTCCGTGAGAATTTTGAATGGCTGGTTTCACTGTGATAACCGATCCATATTTTATCATTCCTACCACAATTAATATACAGTGTTCCCTCACTTATCGTGGGTGTTACGTTCCAGGACCACCCGCAATCAGCAATAATCTGCGATGTAGAGGCGCTATATTTATTTTAATATCACACACGAAATAACAATATAATATCTTTTTAAAACTACGCACACACGATAGTTCGACGCTAACTTGAAATGGAAGAGCGGTGAGGGCAAGCTTCGCTTGAATAAAAGAAAACAAGATGCGACGGTTACTGAGCCAATCAGCGAATGGGATACAGAGCAGCATTCTCTGATTGGTGGCTTTCCATCAATCAACCAATCGTGTGTTGTTTACAATCTCAAGTCGGCAACTAACGTCTCAAGCGGCCACTGCGCAAATCCTACTGTTCGTTTTCGGTGTATTCCTCCGATGAGTAAGCACGCTATTTACTGTGAAGCGTAATTTTTTATGATTTTAAATATTCTTTTAGTGCCAGAATCAATGTTTTAAATATATTTTTCTACATTTTGTGATTTTTGGTGCAAAATTCACCAAATATATACATTACTGTACGATACGTACTACGTAGAGTCTGAACAAGTACAAAAAAACCGCGAAACCGCGAAAAAATGCTATGAATATTGTACATTAATGTTTTCTGAAAACCCGCGAAATAGCGAGTCCGCAATAAATGAAACGGGAAGTAGCGAAGGAACACTGTACTTTGAATTATTGATAGCTGCCCATGATAACGGGTTCCTGACAGTTAACGTATCCTGAATAAAATTTATGAATCTTTTCTTTCAGATGGTTTATGTTTCATCTTTCTACTTACAATAGTTACCGAGTAATAGCCATTCATATACCGGGAATTTTTTTGTCGTTACTCTTTATGCGATAAATGCGGAGAGTTCAGTTTCTTTTTATTCTACAGACGATGGTGATGTTGGACGGGGGACGTGAGGTCCTGAACGCCTCCTCTTTAAGGCCACCGAGGCGCCGTAAGCGCCCCTGCTTCGGGAGGCACTGTGCCGCCTGTCTCTCCAGCCCCCCACAGGTAGGTGGTCCTAGCCACCACTCTGCTGCGTGTGTTCACCCTCACACATACAAACTGCTGTGTCTCGTGTGACTCAGGGGAAGAACAAAATAGTAATATTTTAATCGCTTGTTGTTCGTCTCTTTGTAAAAGAGAATAAAATAGCTTCTAGCATCTAATATCTAATGATGTACTCGTAGACATATTCTGCCAATATATCTTTGCTCGTTGATTTATTTTTTGAGGGCCTCTCATCGTGTTGGTCCTACGTGTGAAACTTTCAGGCACTAACCTCTGACTGACCATCCAACAAGACTTATCAAGTGTTATATTTTTTTAACTGTTAAAACTGATAGAAAAACGTAATAATTTGAAAAGATTTCTTTCATCATTTTCCCACTTTTAATGAATGCAAATTAGTATTGATGAATTGGATTAAGAACAATGAGTAACGTTTGTGTGAACTTGTATAGCAAAAATAGACGTAAGTTTAGATGATAAATACGTATGAGCGGTTTAGGTCACAACTCATTTACATATAAAATTACTGTGTATAAACTACAACATCTCAAATAATGGTTTTCATGTAATCAAATAATGTAAAGCCAAACGAGGTCTGCCTTCCAGCTTTTCCTTTATGAGCTATATTACCCAATCCGAATTTTATCGTCTGACCGGCGCTAATTTTCGTCAGCATTAACCGGTAATTATTGCCTTTTCTTACGATAAACCGATGATATCTTACGATAAACCGGTAATTATTATCTGAAAAAGATTGTATTTTTATCGTCTTTTCCCTATGTTTGGAATGACGGTAGTACTAAGACTGTAAAGACCGGTCAATATCGTCGGCGAACATTTCATCGTCTGGAAATACCTATAATTACCGGTAATAAACGGTACTATTTTTATCGTCGGAAGTTCCTACTATAAACGATGATTATCACCGCAAATCGACGATTATCTCCGGTAAACCGACGAAAAAATTCGGATTGGGTATCAGGGTATGTCCAGAGAAATAATATCCTAGGACTTTTCATCCATCTTCTTCATGTCTCGTATGGAACTATTGACACTCTTTACTGCCGATGGTTCTTATCTATAATATGTAAATTTTGTTTTGCGTTCATTTACGTCTGACTTGCATTTGCTTGCTATTTTTTGAGCTGCTGCCATGCACTTCAGTATCAGTAAATTACCAGTCCAAGTTTAAATACATTTCCTTGTTTGTGCAGCTGTTGGAAGAAGAGTCTGTGAAAACACGGACGTCAGTTCCCGCCGAGCCGCACGTCTTCCTTCCATCTCCGCAAGACGTTTACGTCGTCGGCATGTTTGCTGTGCACGAGACGTCTGACGACGGTGCGTTTTGTGCAGTGCAAAATTTGTAATGTGGTCTCGACCTGCGTCCGAATAATATTGTGTTTATGACTGATAGACGTTTTCACTTCTGAAAAATACGGGCACCAATGTACAGTACGTATAATTTTGACAATTTTGATTACCATATTTTTTTAAGCTGATTGAAGTGCAGTCCATTTTTAATATCATAAATTTAATTACGCGCTTGTTGGCATGCTCGTATCGTTGGCTCAGGTCATGACCATCTTAGAGTTCGATACCTTGTGCTGGCAACTGAACGCATTTACTACAAAACCAAAGGTTGATCATTTGTGTCCAGCGCTTCGCATCGTAATCAAAAATCATAACCTCTGTAATGGGAATATTAAAAAGCTTTTCGTCTTTTCTTTAAACTCTTTTATATAACGGCAAAGAATGTTTCACAAGTCTCAGAGGTAGACAATATCCTGCTTCTAAGTCACGTTGAGGCAATGCAGACACACACGAGATCACCTGTGCAACAACATGCACGTTGATGTTCTCACCATGAGAGATCCATTAATGCAAGGCCAACTGTTCCTAAAATGTTGTACTTTAATTAACAGAGTGAGGTGAAAATTTTTCAAACACATTGGCGAGTTCCATAAAAGTAAATAGAGAAACCAATGGAAAATGAAATTTTATTTTCAAGATGTGCATATAATGCCATTTTGTTTTTTGTTCTCTTCACTCTATAGCCACACATTTTTCGTTCTTTGCTCCGTTTTGCTGCTATTAAACCTACACATGTTTGAGATCATTTTACGGTATTCTGTACGATGTACACTTTGGTTTATTGTGGTTTTTCTTCTTTGTTGACGTGATGTGTCTACAATCCTTTCCAGCATGAAATTGATAGTGATTATTTATGCCAGTATGGAGCTGCTTTGTCTTTCGTAATTTTTTGCAGCTACTTACGCAACCATTGACGAAGAGCGCTGCAAATCAAACGAACGTTACAGATGAAAATATTAGATGGTTTCTTAATATGCTAACTAACTTGGTGATCCTTTTCTGTATTGTTTTTCTAAGTGTGTTGATAAGATGGATGCTGTTCAATATGCTTCTATAAAATTTACCTTTGTACTAGGGGTATATTATTTCAAATTAGCAGTACGTTGTTAAATCTGGTGTTAATTCATTGCATCTTTTTCGTTAGTTTGGTTCGAAAATGGGTGTTTTTTAATATCAGGTTAATTGATTGGGTATTATTTGACCTTTTTTGTTGAATGTTATGTTAAGGGTGGTATGTCAACACACCAGCATTGATACTGAAATCTGTCAGCGTTCGCCTGTAGGAAACATAATCCTAGTGCAGAAACTGGAGAGCTAGTTCTTCTGCTTACAAAAAAACACTTGACTGTAAACCAGATAACAATTTGAATTTGAATGACTCACTTCAATAGTTTCTACCCGCGAGTACTGACGAAAACTTAGAGAATTAATACTATTTTTCATGATTATAAAAAAAATGTAAAGTGAATATCCTTGATAATGAACGCGTAAGAATACAAGGATCCTATCTCCAAGTCTGAAACGTGAAAAAGTAAAGCTCTATGTGTACAAAAGAGAGAAACATATTTGTTAATAAATATCTTCTCTGAAAATCCTGCATAACCCCATTACTGTTCCTAGTATTTTACATTTCGTGGGTTTAAGAAATTTTCTCCATGGTATTATAAATGTTGGTAGGTTATTATTATAGTTCAGAATCAGCATTCAAAATTCCTCATCGATAATGTCCTCAGAAAAGTCATAGATAAAAAGATATGTCCTAGTGTCACTCTGAGAGCAGCGAAGCAGAAGTTAGATAAATGTATATGATTACAGAGCCGTGGCAAAAACGTATCGTGTATGGATTTCTTTTGCTTGGGCTGAAATGTTTTATAGACGTAGTTCAAAATTGCGGTTTAAAGCGAGCGATTGAAATGTCTAGGTAGCAGATGTGTCGAGTTTAAAAAGTGTGATTACTACATGCAGATGTATTTTAGAATAGAATGTGGCCATAGGAATGTGCCGTTTGGTCCATGCTTGGGCTGCTACCCAAGTTCCATGCCGTAATGCTGTTTCCAAACGCTCAGGAATTTTGCACATTTCTAGCCGCCCATTTGCCTTCCTTCTGAGTCAGCAATTTCGAATCCTTGCCAAAATTTGAAGCACATTTTTAAAACCGCTAATTTTTCAGACCTTTGTGAAACAAATATTAAGAAAGACTTCTCAATTTCTGAATTTTTTCAGATTTACTCGTAAACTTGATTAATAAAGACCATTGTACAAATAATTATATACGGCCCCAATTGAGATCATTTTCGGTGCGCTCGTGAGTGCATCAACTTGTGCTCATGAATATAGAAATATTAGGGTCTAGGTTATAAGGACAAATGTATGTCTTCTTTTTGTTCTTGACCTATTTTAGGTTTAATCTGTATCTTGTTTCAGTTTTGCTGATAGATCTTAGTATTACAAGCTATTACAAATGTTTCCCTTCTATGTTGGATTTACTCTTCCTCTTAAGCGCTAGATTCCAAAAATTGACCAATTTGCACAATAGCTTGCAGGAGTATAACACCGTCATCGACTTCATCGTTAATCGTACTTGTTGTTTTCTATGTTTCAGGAACAGGATGCGGCCCAGCACTGCGAGCGGAGGCGATCCAGGAGGTGGAGGCTATGCTCTGGGCAGTCCAGCAGATCAACAGGCACAGCCAGCTGCTGCCCAGCACCCAGATGGGGGTTGTTGTGCTGGATACTTGTGGGGCCCAGGTGAGTGCAGAAATCGAAGATATACAATAACTGTTGGAAACCACTGCTGTGTCTCAGCACGATCATGACTAATATTGACAGTAACTTCAAGACGCTCGCTTCTTATTGAGATTTGACTTGAGTAACCCTAATTATTCGTTATATGAGATATCTGAACCAAAATTAAAGTAAGTAATTTTGAAGTGTATACTATGACCCCAAGTTTCCTACATTTTGAACTACATATTCGAGTGATCACTCAGAAATTTTCCCGTGGTATTCCGCAACATTTTTATTTTCTACGCTATTCTACAGTTTAAAAACTTTAGACGTGAATCGTCGTCTGTTGCAGCGAAATTTTGCCTCGAGCTGCCTTAATTTGGAATCTACTTTTGGCTTGTTTCCCAACCTACATTTGATCCGTGTAGATTTTTCTTCTGCTTTAGTCCCAATCTGATTACTCGAATAACCTGTGTTCTTTTGCCAGACCAATCCACTTGTGATTTATAGTTTGGTGTTATCATCGCATTTTTTTCACACGTCATGCTGCAGATCCGTGCGACGAACCAAGTCACAAACATCATCAAGGAAACATTACCGGGTCTGAACATCGGCCTGGATAACATCTACGCGTTCATAACCTCGCTGGACCTGGACACGGCCAAGGTGGTGGGAGAGATGTTGGCCTCCCTCAATATCACCTCCATGAACCTCGGCCAGTCCCTCGCGCACTCGCCCTTCGCGCTCCAAATGAGTCCTCCACCCAACCTGGAGGCTGAGGCCCTTGTGCAGGTGAGTTGCCGCTCAAGAATATGGCATCTCTCGGCTTCAATACTGGCACCTTCATGTTAACTTAGACTAGAAAAAGGAAAGTGGAACCTTGAGATACGAGTTTAATTCGTTCCAGCACTGAGCTTGTATAGAATTTTTCGTATCAAAACCAAACTTTCCCACAGAAAATAATAAAAATCCAGTTAATCCGTTTCGTACCCCAAAAATGTCAATATAAAATTATTATCTTTCATTGGCTTGTGGCCAGGCAAAGATTTCTCCTCTTGCGTGATGTAGGTCCTCTTAGGCATTTTCTTCCAGAAGACGTACCTGGTGTTTTTCTGAGAAGGTCGAAATACAACATTTTAGCCCTAGTGCAAACTATAGTTTCCGACACAGAATTGCCTTTTAACTATTTCTCGTTAATCCACTCCAACAACAGCTTCTCAACATCCTCTAGGAGCTTTGGATGGTGCTTGGAAGTCACGGCAACTACTTTGGCCACATCAAGAAAAAGGAAGAAATTATTTCCTTCTTCTTCAGAATAGTGCATATCGTCCATGTTGGACGACCGTAAATATTCGAAAGTTCTGTTACTCTCATATCACTCCCTAGTTCATCTATGATTTCCTTTTTTATTTAAACGGTCATGGCTTCTTTTTTTTCACACGAGGTGTGAACCCGGGTCGAGGCGGATCGGGAAACGCGCGTCACGTATATCCAGTCTGACACATGGCTCGTTACACGAGCCAATGATTATATTCATGGCAGAATTTTTCTCTCATACTTTCCTTGTATCTTGAATTTCTCGTATATAAAGCTGTTCGTATCTCAAGCTTCCACTGTATTGAGATAACCACCGATTTTTGCATTTGGGGGTAATCAGCAAAACTAGTCAGTTTTGTGTTTAAGAGGCACGGTTTCCATAACTGGAAAGAAACGTCACAGCAGTTTTTAGTGAACAGTTAGTGAGCGAGTAGTTTAGTGAGCAGTTTAGTTTTTCCTAGATAAATTATGTTGCACCAAACGTTTGTCTGCTGAGCATTCAAAAGCAAACAATTAATTAGCAGTCAGTTTTCTTCTTAATGAAACTTTTCTTTTGCATGGGATGTTCCATTTCAGACCCAATGTCCTTGAAGTGGATGAGACGAATTCTATTATTCGTGCTCTCAATGATTATTCATGCTTCGATTTCTTATTCGTTGTGTTCATGCTTCACGTGCAAAAAAATTTTCTCTTCAGATGAATTCTTTGTAAACAATTATTGCAAAATTAGGTTGGATGAATTTTTGGACATTTTGTCATCGGACTTCCAGATTCTTCAGTACCTGGGCTGGGACTTTGTGAGCATGGTGGTGTCGGGGAGCCACACCCCCTCTACCATCGCCGCCTCCGCCCTCCACACAGTGGCCAGGGCTGCCCGTGTGTGCGTGGGACTTGAGCTCAGCCTCACCAGCAGCACTGATGAAGAGCTCAACCTGCAGAGAGTGACTAAGGTGAGCCCATTTCTTCATGGATGAGGGCATTTCAAAGTCTTTTTCACGTTAATTTTTCTGAACTCCAAAATGAACGTGAAATGACTTTCTTAACTTTAAAACTAAGTTCAATAAAATTGTGACATATTTTTGAGTATAATTTTTTAGTTGAAAACTATGCTTCTCTTTCGACTCTAAATATGAGTTTAGAGGTGGCTCCGTTGGGTATAGTAACCAGGTTCAGAGGAAGAATGAGACGGAGAAAGGAGCTGGGGTGCAATTTTTGATTTCACGGGTGATTCAAAAGTTACTGAGCCATCAAAAATAACTGCAGACAGAATAGTACTCAAAATTAGTTCACTGATGGCTAGAGTAATACACTTCAACGTCATTGCGACTTGAGTGTTGTATATGACCACACGCGTGCTCTCATACCACAATTCTAAACTTCATCCTAGACTTGGCCTTCATAAGATGTTTGTGCTGCAGGTGGTGTCGCGTCTGGTGGAGTTTTCAGCTCAGGGTGCCAGAGCGGTGCTACTCTTTTTGGAGCCCTCCGATGCCCAGCGGCTTGTGGGCGCCGTGAACAGCGCCCAGCTCAGCGGACTAATCGATCCCCAGCAGCTCATCTTGATTTCCGGCAGCGGCTGGGGGGACAACACCGACCAGGTACACCTGCATAATAACTGGGCGACTTTTGTGTGAATCAGAAGCTCGACAACACAGTAAAGTTGTCATGCTTCACTTTAACTAATATTGTGTATAAGCTAAAAAGCGAATTGATAAATTTTAACCCCGATGATTACCAGGATATCAAATTTTGCCACATGTTAGATTTTTACTGCGGGGCGGAAACTCTTTGAAAAGAATTTATTTGAAATATGAGCCACGCATGTCTCTACTCTATTGTTTTGTAGTGAGGCAACTCGTGCTGCAGAAGTTAGATGCAGCTGCTGCAGTACTGTACCCACTGGTAATAATTTTCATCTCAAAATTTAAGCATTTGAGAAAAATAATAATAAATATTTTAGAACCATTTTTCAAACTTATAATTACAATTACAATGTTATTGTACTTCGCAATTTCGATTTATTCTTTTGTGTCAGAATTTCTGTTAACGAATTCAAATTCTGCAACGAAGTCTGTTTTAGCTCGTACTTTTCTGACACGCCAGAGCTACTACGGCATAGTGCATCTCGCAGCTATTTGTTAACGATACCAATAAAAAATGCATCGTTTACCTGATGCTTTTGTAGATACTGGCACCGTCCTCGCCTCCGGGCTCTGTTCTCCTGAAGGACGGGCAGCAGGACGTGCAGGACTTCAGCTTGCATTACAGGCTGCTCACGCCAGAGAACAACACTAGAAACCCGTGGTTCCGTGACTTCTGGATCCAGGTAGCTGTTTGGTCGTCTGTATTGAAGACTCCATCTCTTCCACGAGCGTAAAATCACAATTTCCTAGTTATGGAATTTCTGGATTCACGTTTATTAAAGGCAATTTGCGTTAACCGCTCCTTATATCAGACGACTATCTGAGGGACATTTGATGCACTAGAGTTCTATGGCTCTTTTGGTTAGGAGACAGTCTGCAGTGTTACTTCACTTGAAACTTTCAATGCAAAGACTTTTTCGAGCCCCTGTACTCGTACTCGCGATGTAAGTTGAATATGGGGTGCACTATTTGTAGAGTTATGCGGACGAGGTCAAGGCTAAATATTGCCTGTTAGTGATCGTCGGCATGTAATGAGGATTAGTGTTCAGCCATTCGTAAGAGGTCAGAGGTCAGTTGTAGGATTTTTAATATGAAGGCAGAATGTAGGTAGCCAAGGAACTATCTTGAAGACTACAATCACGAGTTTCATAAAATGAGTAAAACTATTAATGTTGTCGTTGGCAGGTTCAAGGTTAAGTGCATTTGGAAAGTTTAATGCCAGAAATCATTTCTAACGCCTTTTTATATTTTATTTTGAAGGAACAAAGACCTTCAGCGTAATTTTAATTGTCATAATTTTTTTCTGCATCAAAATAATTAAGATTATAATTCCTACTTCATATTTTAGTTTAAATATAATTTGCACTTACTTTCACGTTCACTCTAAATTATAACTAATGTTCATCACTTTGTTTATTATAAATACGTTCCTATTCTCTGAAAAGAACCAAATATCAAATAATTAATTATTTTGTGATCACTGTTTTCAAGTCTTTTGGGACGTTCTAGCATTCAAACAAAAGGGACCTCATAGTTTTGATTGCTTGGTTTACATTTCATAATGCCTCTTCAGGAGTTTGGGTGCGGCCACGCCCTGTGTAGTGGTGCTCCCGACCATCCCCCCGTGCTACCCTACCGCCCCACGCCCCCCACCCCCCGCGTGGTGCAGGCTGTGTTCTCCTTCGGCGCCGCCTTCACGCAACTCCTGCACCACCTGTGTCCCCACGCAGCTGGTCACATGTGCCCTGGACTGGCTAAGTGAGCGATAATTTTGATTGTCAGTTACCCTGTCTTTTTACTGTAGTATTTCTACAGTTTCACACTGACTAGTACCTACTTGTAGTGTGATCTACATCAACTAGCTCAGAACATTGTGCAATATGTGCTTACCTATTCCAGCTTTCTTTTTGAATAATTTCTTTTAGTTCGACACTGACTACTGACAGCAGAATCCACCTCAAGGTACTCCTGATAGAACACAATCTCTGTGTGCTTGCACTCTAAAATATCACCATAAACTTTACGAATAAATTATCTTATTTGTTCATAACAGTGCGGCAATTTTAGTTAGAGATTGAAATCTGCATTACCTTCTATTTTCATGGCCATTGCAGAGGAGAAAAATTACCGAGTTTTTCCCAACTTTTTCTAGTAAAATACTCGCAGGATTCGCACATGGAAAACTTTCTTGTGTGGCAATATTTTATTAGTGCATCTGTACTGTCATCACGACCGATTGCTCAAAATGTTTAGGACTAAATTTTCTTTTCGTCGATTTAAAGTATAACCTAACTACTTTATAATTATTTAAAGTTTAAACGAAAACTAATTGCTTTGTAGTAATACGGCATGGAAATGATAGCAAACACCTTCATGTTCATGTGGTAATTATTCTTATTTTCCGACTTGAAAAAAAGTATTAACGAGTTTCATACCTATATCTGACGTAAAAGCTTTGCTATTGGAAAAAATAAACCTAACATGCACAGCTACGTAAACATTTCACCAACCATGCTAGAAAGGATGCCATAATGTACGGCTTGATGATGTAATTATAATACAGACAGCGCCTCTGGCAACGTATGTAGAGCAAGTAGTTTTTGTATTGGAATAAATATGACGCCACCAAAACCCGTGCCTCTTTTATGGCATGCTATCAAATTTTACTTTCCATTGTAATTGTAATTGCAATATGCTGCAATTTCAATTCGAATAATAGGCCTCTTTCCCTTGGTATGCTAGGTCTATTTCAGTTTGAATGCTAAGCCTATTTGTTTGTATGCTAGGCCTATTTAAGTTTGTATGCTAGGTCTATCTACGTTTGTGTGTTAGGCCTATTTAAGTTTGTATGCTAGGCCTACCTCAGTTCATGCATTAGGCCTACTTTTGGTCGTATTTACTTTGAAATCGAGAGATATTCTATAAAATTTGAAACAGAGAGTTTCACAACGATCTTATTTGAAAAATGAGAAATTTTTTTTGTTTAACCAGGTGGCGCCGCCGCACTGTCCTCAATGAATTTCTACGCAACACTGAAGTGTCCAGAGTAGATAAGCCGCAGGAATTTTTCCAGTTCACCGAAAACTTCCACGGAAACGCTCCTTTGGAGGTCCGCTTCATGTTTATGCATTTCTCTTAAGTTTATTATCATTTATAATCTGAGTTGTTAGTTTGATTTGCTCTATAACTAGGATTGAAGATCTCAAATAGTTAAATATTTGATCTGGATTTATAATATGTAAACATTTATTTTCTTAACTATTTTACGTTCGAGAAGTTTTGACATTTTGTTAGGAGTATTTAATTTTTGACATGAGGGGTTTAAATTTTCCTTTCAGAGTTGAATTTAAAAACAGCTTTCTGTGTACAAGCTCGAGGTGAGTGGCAACAATCTCATAAATAGAACATCTGTAGAAGTTTTGTTTGTTACCGTGTCAGGGTTTCAGGCAAACTGCGGACGATTGACACATTGAGCATAAAATTCTTCGAGTGCTTAAGTTTCATATTTCATGTCTTAATTATCATAATTAAAGATAAACTAGTATTTGAGATCACTATAAAAGTATACAATAACTTCGTGTGCGACTTGAGCTTCGAAGCGTTGAAGGATAGCTCGCATGATCTCGTCTTTGTTTCCCTATTGAGTCACATGGAACCAAGTAGCAAGATTTTACTCTAGTAAATACGGGAAGCTTTCAGGGTTCAGTGCGCCACTAATCGCTGACTCCACCTGACAGGTTGTGAACGTGCAGCGGACGCCTGTACGGTCAGCACTCGCTTTACCTGCCGTGGACCCTACGTCTGACAACGCACCGCAACTCAATTATGTTCAGGTAACATTTCAGAGTTAAACTTTAATGTATCGTTTGTCACATCTATGTGTTAGAGTGTGTACAATACACGTGTTTAACGGCTCATTCAACTAACGCATCTTTGACTTAGGCATCAATACTTTCTTGCATGGAACTTTTAGTGAAATCTTCATCATTTAAGGTGGGGCGTTACTTCAATGGAGAGTTGTCGATGAAGACCCCTCTGGCCGAAGCTTCCAATCGGAGGCTCGTGCCTTTGGATTCGCTGCCCTCCTCCTGTACCGCCTCGTGTGCCGCCACCTGCACACATCAAGACACAGACTACATCTTTGTCGAGTCCCCAGACAAAGTGTACATTGTGGCCGCCCTCAACGTACACACGGCGGGTAGCAGACCTCTCGAGTGTGGCCCTCTTAGAGGGGATCAGGTGGGTGACAATACGTAGTGGATTCTGTGGAGTATTTTCCCAATATAATAATATAAAAGATAGTTTTTTGTGCACGTGCAGGAGAACAGGCCATACTCGAGGCCAATACTGTGAGTAGCGGACTTCCTAAAGATACACCGTAGTATTAAGATTATTTACGTGAATATGGCTCATAATGAGTCCTTCAAATAACCATATCAGAGTTCCGTGAGCTCAGGGGACATTAGACATGTCCCGTCAGTTTTAAAGATTGGAGTCCAAAGGATGCTTAGTAAGACAAGCTTTCTGGCGCAGAGTTTTTTCGAGGCTTTTCAATATTCTGGCAGCTCTAACAGGGATGATCTGATTTAGTCTAAGAGTTACCAGAAGAATGCCTCTACGAACTGTTGCATCGATCAATCCACGCCAATCGGATGGCTGTATTTTAGTATTGGCATTATTTTTTAGATGAGGGTTTGTTCTCATGAATAATTCCTGCGTTGAACTTCTTTGTTGTGTAATTGTAGCATACCTAATTAATATGCTTGGTGCAGCTGGTCATATTCTAAAGAAATATCATTCTATTTGAATGTTTATGGGAAGATAAATATTTGAACGTGGGCTTCGTCACCGCATTTAAATATGATAGTTGACTGGCTCAAATGTGGCGATACGTATCGATTATGTCTATTCGTTATTAAATTGATTAATTAATGAATATAAAAAGGAAAACGTTTTTTCCTACTTTTGATCGTACATTGATAGATTGGTTATTTTCTCTCTTATAATGTACGTAATCTTGGGTTCAATGCATGGTTTTTCTGGATGATATCCTTCCGTTATATGATATTTCAATTAATACTTGTAAATGACAATTAATTAAATGCAAGAAAACATATATGATCGCTCCTGGAGGGACTCTAAACCTCCGAATACATGAAATGGTAAAAGGTTTCCTGATTCTTTTTCAATGGCAATGGTGAGGGGATTATTAATACTAATAATCACGGGATGGGAAATGTGAGCCATCTACCACATTTTTACAAATGAACCACACATGATGTCTTATTAAACAGTTCACTATTACAGATCAATTGCACACTTAATAGCTGAATAGTCAAGTGTGCACACCGAACAATTTAATTAAATCAATGGGTATTCACATGAAATTACGAAATATACCCTGTCGCTAACCTCGATCGCATTGACAATATTAATTTTAGAACTAGCCTTTACACTGGAGATTCGTTGCTGACGACAGGCTACGATGATTGACACTCATGATACAACACCTTAAAAAATACCGCTAATTTTCCCCCTTCCATTACTTGATGTTTCACAATTAAATCTTCCCTTACGTACACGGGTAAGTGCACGTGTAAGATCTACTGCCATTTGTCGGTGTGATGATGAATTTAATTCCCCTTTAATCACTTCTACACCTACTCCACCTATGCGCTTAGTCCCTAGATGTTGCTCTAGCCCAATAGCCTTCATTACTGCTCAGGTTTAATTTGCAAGTTCCTCCGTATCTATCCTTCCTACCGTTTTTATGTGAGCTATGCTCCTCCCACGTATCTTTTCCCTTTTCCAATCTCTCTATTTTGTCCAATGGTGTGACGTAAGTTTCTCATCGTCTGTGATATACTCCCCCCACTCTGCAATCAACTTGAAAGTTACAGGCCTGCATACTTCTTGATAGTCACGAGATTTCTTCAATAAATCTCCTCGTATTTGACATTTGCTTTAACTACGTAAGCATACTCGCTTCGATCCCTGCCGCTTGCCTGTTGTTCGATTAATAGTTTTTTACGCGGTGGTGGTTTCTACGGCGAGCGGCCCCTATAGTTCCACACCTCTGAACGTAGTCGATAGATACAATTGATACTTACCCGAACATGAAAACCTATGCATATCATTACTATCATTACACAACCATTGTCTGTTAATGTCTACAATTTCACTTCACGAATTTTAAAGTTTGAAATTCATACAACTCATCTTTGCGACGGTATAATTAAGTCATTTCAACTCGTCACAGCCAGCCAGTTTCCTTTCCTCACCATTTTAGAAGTAAGAAAGGCAAGTTGTGGATAAAGAGTAGGAATAATAATTTTTCAGCATTTTCGATGCAACGAAGACGAAATGACATACAACTTCCAGAATATATCACTTAATTTATTTGCAGAGTATTTACAGGAAAGTATTCTGAAGTTAAATGTAACCTAATATTTTTTCTAAATTTTATGGGTTGCGAAGCAGCACAACATTCATTTGAAATGAACAAAAAACGATATTGTAAACGTTGCATTAAAAGATAACCCATTGTGCTCTTGCAGGGTATTCAAGAAGTGGAAGCCTTTCTGTGGGCCCTGGCCCGTGCTAACGAGGCCTCTAAAAGAGGAGGAAGTCCTGCTGGAGAGGTGCCCCGCGCTGTCCCCCAGATCGGGGCTGTCGTATTCGACGCCTGCTCGAACAAGGAGAAGGTCGTCAGGGACGTCACCAACCTGCTCACGGGGCGTCTACAGGAGCGGATCCGACAAATGGTGGTGGACATTTTTTTTGACCGATTTAAAAAAATCATTACTTTTAAAGCACACTAAAGTAAGCAACAAATTGTCTTAAAAATTTGATTAGCAAAGGTCAGGTCTTTGTCTCTCTGAAACATCTGAAAGAATTTTAATTTAAGCATTGATTTATAGCATTAACACAACTAATTAAATTATTTCAATGTGAAATAAACGAAGTCAAAAAGTACTGTGTATAATGAATGAAAGCCCGTAGTGAGAATACATTAGTATTATTATTGGCTGCATCATTTTTCCTCGTGTTCTTTATACTCGTTTTAATAACCAGAAAGTAATCTTGATCTTTGACGATGGTCCAGTTGCCGTCTTCAGACCACATCATAGGCGTGGTGGTAGGGGGCCGGGGAGAGGTGCCCCAGCAGGTACTGGACATCACACAGCCCTACGGCATCACCAGCATCACCACCCTGGCCACCCACTCAGACCTCAGCAACACGCGGCGCTTCCCTGCCGTGTTGCATCTTGCACCCTCCAACTACCTCAAGGTCCAGCATTGACGTCTTAATCAATTTTACTCCTTTTAGGTTGCGAACCAAACTTGCATGCCTAAATACTGGCTATATATGCCTATGTTCTAGGTTTCTATACCTAGATATTAGCTTTACATTTTTAGGAATTAGCTGTGTGTATTTGGGAATCGTCTTTTCTTTTTTTTTTCAAGTTCATTTTGACTTCAGATATCTATGGATTCATTTTGTGTACCCTGATGCAGGCTACGGCTACAGAAACATTAGGTTTGGGGGCCTCCGGAGGGAGGGGGTGGTCAGGGAAAGGCCCACGGAAGTGGGAGAGATTGATTCAGTATGGCAAGCAGGAAAAAAACGGCTAGTGAAGTGTATGGAAAATCGGAGAAAATGTGAAGCTACTGTAATATCGTGTTTTGGTTGTGCCTGTGTTACTTCCTCCATAACACAATAATATTAACTAACATGATTCACTTTAAATGATTCCCAGATTTAAACATCCGCTTCAATTTGTCAACATTCACAGACCTCATCGGAGAACCCGGGATGTGGCATCACTCAGACATCACAATACGATCAACAAGTCTGATTTGGTTTAGTAGGTGTGGTTGCCCACACATGCGTTAATGGTAATTTAATGCAACGAGTTTACGGAACCGTAACGACAAGCACCTTAATCACTTAGTTCATTAATTTACCCTAAAGTAAATTGTTTACTAGTTGTACTGCTCATAGCGATGTACGTTCAGTTGAAAAAACCGTTCCTCTGTAAATCACGATGACTTCGATGTTTCCGCATTTGGTCACTCCAGTAACTTCTCTGCTGGTCATATTCTTTTCATTATCTAATATTTGAGTGAAACACACACGTTCTTGCTGCAACAAATTGAATACTTGATTTGCAGCTTGCATGGTAAACTTGTAAGTAAAGAGATTAAATTGCATGCCAAACTGTGAATCGTTCATTGTAAAATCCAAGCAGTCTAATGATTTCTGTCATGATGCAGAAAGGGTAAAACAATGAGCTGAAGCAATGAGCCTCTGCAACTTGAAGAGTAGCTGCAAATATTTCACTTGCATAAGTTTTCCGTACTCTTTCCCCTTCGTAATGTGTCGTATGAGTTAATTCAGTAAAAGCTTTATGCTTCAATTCTTCCTCAGGCGGAGGCCATGTTGTCCATCCTTGAGCGCTACGACTGGTCGCTGTTTAGCATCGTGTACTCTGACGGAGGGGAAGCTGGCGACACAGCCAAGCACCTCCTCAGAGGTACCAGCAAGAAAAACCTCGAGGCTGCTGTCACCGAACCCATCCCTCTTCAGGTGCGCTATGAGAATGTTTTATAAATTATGGTCATAGGCTTCCTACTTCTTGGAGCATTTAGTCATTATTACCTGACTATTGAAACGGGAAGAAAGTGCGCTGAAATTGCGCCCAGGATACTGTCACTGCACGTTTTTGCTTCAGTGAATCTGATAAACACAAGTCAAAAACCATAATGCTGCTACAAAAATGTGCTACAAATATCGTAAGAAAAATAAAGTTCATTATAAATGCATGAATCTTAGTAGAATAATTATCTCGTAATCTACTTTTAATTCTTTCGTTTGTGTTCTAGTATCATGGGTTCATCTAATTATTGAAAAGTGCAATTCTTAAAACAGATGGAATGCGAATGTTTCGAGCCTAGGCTTTTTTCCAACCAGATCTGCAGAAACTTTCCATGTTTTCGGCATGGCGTTTTGGGTGTTATGATTATGAATGAAATGGATCATACTGCAAACCCTCCAGCATTATTTCCGTATGAGCCTAGTAACACTTTGTTTTCAATTCACTAATCTCGAACAATTGTACTATTTTGTCACGTTTTCTATGGTACGATTCTTACTATGTGTCAAATAACATGGACGGTAACACTTGAATATGATCTCATGACTACTAATGTGAAAAATTTTATGTAAAAATTATAGCATACGTAGCATTTGTGATCAACGATGGTAAAAATAGTGACACATAATACTCGCTTGTTGAGAAATTGCTTAAAACTGTGAAAAAACGTACTTTGTAACAATCCTTGCAACTATGGTATGTTACGCATTAGATTGCTGGATGTATTGCTCTTTTTTTGTTCGGCATTGTGTAATAGTTATTTCAGCCTCTGATACGCCATTAATGTGTGCGTACGCCATTAATGTGTATGCTACGCCATTAATGTATATCTACGTTTTGAACATCTTGTAGGTGGAAGACCCTACATACATGCTGGAGGTGTGGGGGCGCTTGGCCGAGGGTGTTCAACAGGGGTCAAGGGCTGTGCTGCTTCTGTTACAGTCCCGCCACCTTGAGTTGTTCTTGCTGACAGGGGCGTCTCTGAGGCAACAGGGTTTGCTCCGGCAGGGGGATTTTGTTTTCCTCATGACAGAGTCTCCAGCCCCGTACCTGAGAGATCCGTGAGTTGTATGGTCGAGGCTTGGGTGCTGCATTATCAGGAAATCTAATGTACTACGGTCCTTGTGTCAAGGAAACTGTCAGTGAAATATCAAGTTGAATTCTCTGAATTTGGAAAAAAAATGTTTGTAAAATTAGCTTGCATTTCTTGCTGCACGTTGTTTGATCATAATTTCGTAGTTGCATCTCAAGGTAGTTTGTCCATAGTAAAATGAATTGTGGTGCACCATTTTGGAGTAATATTCACTTGAAGGAAAGTTAATGTAAATTGTTCTAATTTTACAAAATTCTTTTTAATGATCGTGTTAGTTTGTCGTTAACCTTGGTGAATTAAAAGTGAAAATGAAAATTATAGCATGAATTAATTGATTAAATTTAAAATTTCTTGGTATAAGGTTTTTTAAAAATCTGACTTTCAGGTAGAAAAACTTAGTATTAAATTAGTTTGACCTATGAGGCTGAGTATGATCAAATTATTCTAAAATGTTTTGGAATAATTCAAAATTGAGGCCAATGAGAATTTTTTTACAATTTCATTGAAATTGAATGCAATAAGGGGGATTTTCAATAAATTGCAATAAAATGAGATTGACATTGAATTAGATGGTATTTTATTGAAGAGACAGACCTCATTCAAGATTTGGAAATAAGTTTAAATATAAAAATCAACTTATGAAACAAAACTCAATTAAAAAGCTTAAATTTAAATAAAATTTCGAATCGCATGAAAAAATGAAAAATAAGTAATAAATGAGTTAATCATAATTGTAAGGAAACATATGCAAAAGACAAACAGTTTCACACATTTTCCAGGTCATTTGGACTGAACACGTTGGTGGTGCAGCCTCTCTCAGGCCCCGTCCCAGCTTTTGCAAAGCACTTCCTGGGACTGTCCCTGCTGAACCACACGTCCCCATACCCCTGGTTCGCTGAGTTTTGGGCTCAGGTGAGTCTTTTACTTAGTTTCAATACAATTAATAATTAGAAACCCATCCAATTTGGTCAAATTAATAATGATATGAAACTTAGTTGCCACCATCCATGGTTGACTGCGAGTTTATGGCAACTGTACAACAGCTTTATGTCAAAAATAATTTAAAACCGAATTCCAAAGAATCGAACAAAAGTACGAGCTTTTAGACAAATAATCTTCGTCTCATGTTGAACCAACAGTTGGAGCAAATCTTGACGTATCTTTGAGAAGGTGGGATACCTGCGTTAATTGAAACATGTGAGTTTGTGCGCAGGTGTTTGGGTGCCAAGGAGCAAGTTGCCTGACAGGGCCTCCGCAGTCACTGGGGGCTGTGACGCGGCGGCTGCGCATCTCAGAGGGCGTCCCTGCTACTGCTGGGGCTGTGAACGTCCTGGCGAGCTCCTTGCGTTCCTCTGTCCGTACCCTCTGTAATGGTGAGTAGTACACGTGTTTGTTGTACATATGCGTGTTGTACACGTGTTTGTTGTACACGTACGTGTTGTACACGTACGTATTGTAGACGTGTTTGTTGTACATGTGCTTGTTGTACACGTGTGTGTTGTACTAGCTGCTATGCCTCTCTGAAGTTTTTAATAAGTGTATTTGATCTGTGATGACCCTGTACAAGCTTTGCTTCGAATCTTATGTTTTCTGTAGAATGAGTGCCTTTATAAATGAGTCATACTATGATTATTATTGATGCTTTTGAAGTAGCATTTTATTGTTTTTAATTTCGTATTGTTGTTTTGTGTTCGTTATTATTGTTCACTTTTATTGTTCAGCATCAAGTTCAACTCGAAAGTGAAATCAGAACGATTTTCTTTCTTATCTGTCCATAAGACATTGCTGCGAGGCAGTCATTAATACACATCCTCTGTTCTTTGCTCTCCCACAATGAGGTCTCAAGTTGAACTGATGAAGAATGCACAATTTCACTATAATAAATTCTTTACTGAGCCTCCCGCCTCCGTAGAGTCGACGGAGGCGCTGTGCAACTCCTTCCTCACTCAGCCGGAGTTCAGGGAGTCTGTGTTCCGAGCCGCACGAGCTCACCACGGCCGTACTCTTGACCACCAGCCGTACGCCTTCGGTGATGACGGCCGCAATGTCAAGGCTGTGCTCCAGGTACTGTCATTGACTGCTCAGAGTACAGTTATAAGGTTTAAATCATTAGGTGTTTTGAACAGGTACAGTTTTGAAGTAATTCGGATACAGACTGGAACTCCTGTACTTCTGATGCTCGATAGAGGTCATTTTTATCAATTTTAGTAGTCATTAATTAATTTTACCTCATTGCAGCTCCCATTACATCAAAATCCAGAATTGTACTAATTAAAATTTTGTTATTGGTATCATGAATAAATCAAGGTTTTTTCTCATCCTTGGTATCCTTTCGTTCATCCTCATAGAGTGAACTTTTATTGTTGGCTATGATCGTCCTCTCTAATATCCTTATTTAGTTATTATTCATTATCATTATTCTAAAAAAATAACATGCGTAAGTTCAACCTCTTTATTTAACACCTGAATTGACTGTGTTTTCTAAAAGTTATTGTACTGTATGTAGGATCAGGTCTTACAAGAAATTTCTGTTCCCAACCATGAAATTCCTCGGGTTGCATTTTTTTGCATTCATTTGTACATGATGCAGAACCACGAGTAGGCTTTATCGCTAAATCAATAACTCCTTCGTGATTTGTATCTATTAATTTAAAATAATATTTCTAGTTCTGTCAAGGTTAGCTTGTGTCGGCACACAAGATGTTGAACTATTTAAGAACTCTTACCTAGGTATTTGTTCAATAATTGTAACACTCTATTGTACATGTTATATGAGGCATCATTTATTTATTTCTTTTATTTCTTTTAAAAATCTTTTTGCAAAAAGTTGGCTAATTATAAATTTTTAAATTGAAATGAGGATAGGAATGCTTCGTTTTGCGTGCCAGTCATACAAATATTAATATTTCGAAAATCTCGGATGGATGTTTTTAATGACGATCGAGGATGTTTTTCAATAATAAAGGAATTATCTGTAGTTTATTTATAAAAATGTTTTCGTTAAATAAGAGATACTGTCAACAGAAAACATCATTATAGAATGGCCACTATGAAAACACTTTCGATTGCAAAATATTTTGTAAAATTTCTTCAATACTAATCCGTGAGATGGTTTTATTACAAAAAACGCACCCGTTAAAGTACCGTTATCTATCCGTAAAACATAAACAATGCCCATTGTGTATATAATGGTTTTTGAAAGGAATTCTAGCAGTGTTCTAACAGTCAGATTATACTTGATTCAATTGAATTCGCATTCTCCACACAATTTATTACTAACAAGTTCATTGATCTCTAATTAAGTTTCTTTGTAGTTGCTGTTATTATACATACAGAAAAGTATTTAAGATAAACTACATAGCCCAGTCGAAATTAGTGTATATGAGTAATATTCGTGAAACGTTAGAGATAATGAAGATCAATGTTCATGTTTTCCCGCTAGAAAATAATCAAATGCTTCAGTTACAGGGGTATAATAGCTTTTTCTAAGTCTGTTATTAAATACTGTATTCTGCTTTTGCATGAACATTGAATCGATGAACTTAGTCTGGCAAAAAAGAATTTTGAGACAAAGAAGGCAATAGGTATATTTTTAAATTAACTAAGAAAAAAAATATTTCATACCTATTTCGTTGGGCACTGAATTCAGCGACGGTTTTTCTTCAGGTTCTAAATTACCGCGAGATTGGGCACACGCGCATCCACACTTTAGTTAAAGTTGGAGAATTCAGCGAAGATACCGGACTTCTTTTGAATTCATCGCTAGCGTTGTCGTACGATTCCATGGGAGAACCTAGGCCCATGACAGATGTACGATCCAAATGTTCTAACGCGACGCTATGTGGGAAAGAAGAACCTATGGTAGAAAAAATGCAGGCCTCGTTGGAGAAACAAGTTGACGCCTTGCAGAATACCAGTGAAATGAACTACATTCAGGTGAGGGAAAAGCATTTCAAAAGAAAGACTCTTGAGTATTGTAAAAGTTTGAATATACTTCATGGTATTGAAATAAATAATCCTTCCGTAGCTTACACTAATGAAGTGCACTAAGTATCTCAAAGCCTGCAAAATTAAAATATTCTCATTTGATCGGTTGCACACCAGTCTACTGAATCCATCAATGAATTAGGATTAGTATCTTTGATTCAAAAATATTTTTTGGTTGAAACCTTTATTGCTAATTAAAAAAGTAGATTTCAAGTGGGTGGGCTTTGACAATTTTGTAAACTGGGTCATCTTGAAATTTCGGAGGAGTAATTTGGCACATCTTTTTCTGAGTCTGCAATGGGATGAATGAATGAATGATCATTTGCTCTTATTTCTACTCGGTAACAGAACAATTATACTATTGATACTAGATAGTAAATTACTGAGTGATAATGGTGAAATTGTTGTCACTTGTACAGTAAAAAACGTTACTGAAGTGTGAATGCTTATGCACGGATCAACCTGAACTCATAACTTTGTCTCATCATTTCAGATTTACCCTAGCAAACGTTTTGGTATCAGTGGTTTAGTGCCTTTTCATAAGAAGGGCAAGCAGTTCTTCACCTGTGGTGACTACTCTGGAGAGCCAATCTTCCAGAACTTGGCGGCGGTTGCGTTTGCTCTAAACCAAATCAACTCGAATACGGACGATGACCTAGGCCTGGGCGCCATTTTCTTCGACTACTGCGACAGAAATGAACGAGCGCGGGAACAAATGTTCAGTTTCTATTCAGGCGAGACTGCAGACAACGATCCTTCCGTGTCTTTAACCCCGGATAAAATTGTGGCATCACTTAGTTTCGACGATGAAGCAGCCGAATCTGTCTCTAGTATTTTGTCGTCAAACCATATTCCGCATTTTAGTTCCCCAGTGGCAGGGGTGATGCAAGGATATCGTAAAGACGCGAGCATAATTTCTAGTGTACCTTCAAGAACTGCAGAAATTCATGTGTATCTCAGCATTTTAAGAGAGTTTAATTGGAAATACGTTAGCGTTATTTTTGATAACGATTCGGTAGGCAAAAATCTCGCAAAAACTTTCAAAAAATTAGCAAAGAGCGTCCATATTTGTATAGGTGACACTTTCGGAGTCCATAAAATCGTCTCTGAAGAATATGCCCAGGAACTCGTTGAAGCTCTCTCAGAAGAATGGAAACCTCGAGTTATCATTTTGCTCGTGGACGATGCTAGCAATATAAAGACCATTCTTGAAGTAGCTCAGCGCATGGGGAAGGGAGAAACGTTTCTGTTTTTAGCTGGGAGGTCTTGGGGCAACAAAGCTGATCTTCTTAATGGTTTGAATACTATAGGATCAGGAGCGTTAACTTTCTCACTAGAAACTTATGACCTACCCGATTTCCGTCTCTTCCTCGCCAATATGACTTTGGATAATCATGATCCAATACCTGATTCCTGGTTCCATGATTACTTTCAGAACAGATTTGAATGCCGTTTGTCTCAAGCTGAGCGAAGCGTTGAACACTTCCGAAGAGAGTGTGACGGAAGCGAGCGAATCCACGCGGATGATATCGTCCAAGATCCATTTGTATTCCACACTATTTTGAGTGTGAATGCCATCGCACACGGCTTAGATGCTTACATGCGCAAGCAATGTAAAAATTTTGCGTCTGTACGCGAGTGCAATATTGTCCAGTCCGAAGTTCTCATGGAGATCGTGCATCAGGGAAGATCTTCTCTGAATGACTCATCTGATTCCTCACCGTACAGTCAAGGTGGTGCTTACGGTTATCAGCTTTGGAACTACAGAGATATTGGAGGCATTTATAGCTATATTAGTGCTGGTAAATGGGAAAACGGACTAATTAATTTGGATATTAAAAACATTCGTTTCAAAGCCGGAGATCAATTCATTCCGGAGTCTGAGTGCAATGAAGGTCCTTGTGTAGAAGTGTGTGCTTCTCAGTCTACTGTATACGCTGCTCTCCGAATTCCTGACCCTCTTCCTATTGACGTAAACTTCAAGTCTGTGTACGGCATCACCACGGCGACTCTGAGCCTAGTAGGTGTGATCATAATTATCGTTGCCATTGTGTACTTCATGATGACGTTCCCGACCGCGGCTGGCACATCAGTGTTAGGGTACATGATTCTCAGCGGATGCTTGTTTATTTACGCCTCCAATTTTGCTTTCATTTTCCAGCCCACAGTTGGTACATGCGCTGTACGGCGATCTCTCATGGGCATAGGCTACGCTACAGCATTTGCCTCTATGCTCGTTAAAGTCATGCACACTTGGCGACTTTCGTCATCTTCTGATGAAGAGAACTATATCTCCTTGACCCGCCCTGGAGTTTTGTTCTTGGTGGCAGTTTGTCTCTCGTTAGTGCAAGCTGTTTTGAGTGCTGCATGGCTCATCTTATATCCTCCAGCTGTTGACCTTCTTGGTAACGTCTGGCGATGCACCCCTTCCGACCACTTCGAGTCTGATTTGGTTATTTCATTAATTTATGTTATGGTTCTAATTGCTGCAACAATTTTGTTTAGTCTTGAAACGTGGCAGTTCGAAGAAAATGCAAAAGAAACGAGATGGATTCTACTTTCATCTCTGCTTTGTGTTGTTTTCTGGTTGGTGTGGACAATCGTCGCAACTAAAGCACCTGTTCCGCTTAGAGACCCAGCTATAGTTATAGGAAATCTCTCGTGTGCTACAGTTATAGTCTTATTTTTGTACGCCAGAAAATTGTACCTCGCAAGTCAACTTTCGAAAGATGTACGGGACTTGGAACTCAGGTCCCACTTCACAGCTGCGTCCTCAATTTACAACGCTTCTCTTGCTGCCAAAAAAATGGGAGCTGATCAAGCTCAGGATAATATACAGCAAACTGACCAAAGGCTACGACAGTTTGATGGTAATGATGATGTTGATGATGACGATGATGATGATTATGTCGAAGAGATTAACTCGTCTGGGCGACAGTTTGTAGGTGAGATACGATCGAACTTGACTTCTTTTTGCATTCATGTTATAGTTTTGAGATAGATTATTTAGTGCTGTTAGTTCAACCTTGATGTTTCTTCCTAGTGCTATATCATGACCCTGATTTCATTTCCTTAGTTTAGATATTCCTTGATGCACTTGCATTTATATTGTTTGATAAATTGTATTTTCGGACTAAGAGCTTCATTTAAAGTACAGTTAGTTCATAGGTGAAGCTAATTACTCGCTCGTTTACACACCCAAGTATTTGTTCAACCATTGTAGAGTTGAATCTCTCGTGACAAGGAATCGTTTTTATAAACTATCTCTGATATTTTGATTAAAGCGCACTGATCGGAGAACTTTTTTCAGACGAACTCTGTATTACTGGAAAATAGGGTTTAAGTGAGGCTGCTTAGTAGTTTTTACAGTCATTAATTTTTTCTACAATACCAGTTGTTCTTTCAAGTGATAGTAAATATGATCACCTTTGAGCAAATTTGAAATAGATATTTTTCAAGGTTGCCATAGTGAAGACGCCTACTGGCAGACATAATCACCTCCAAAAACATCTTCGTTTCTTGCTTGTTGCAGGCGATCAGGAAGTAAGCTTCAAGAAAGTTACCCTACCTCCCGAGCGTCGGTTTGATCCTTCAAAAGCCAGCAGCAATTCAAGTGGCGCTCCTCGTCCGGCACACAGGAAGTCTTTAGGTCTGACATTTTCCGATGAAGTTCCTGTGGATTTCAAGTTCGACGACTTCTCTTCGTCAGTAGACGACGGCGAGGACCACTTCATGGTGGATGCTAGTGACTTGATGTCGGACGAGGAAGGGTCGGACGAGGAAGGGTCGGACGAGGAAGGTTCGTACTTGTACGGGGACGAAGACGGTGGTGAATTTGAGTGCATGGACGAGCGAGTCGCTCGTATACAGGATACGGACAGCAGAAGAAGAGGACCCGCAATCCGCAGGGTTGGGTCGAGGCAGATGCTCGTCTTCCTCAACGACGGACATATCGGTGAGCACTGTAATATCTTTTGTTGCGCGTTGCTGTTACTTGAACTCGGCTTGAGTTATATCGTAACATAATCGTATAATATCGTATCAATCATAATGTCATAATAATAATATCGTATCAATCGTAACATAATTTATTTTTTACACATTGTTTCTATCATCTCTGAACAATTTTTTCTTTTAATTGTAGCTGGTTTCCTTATTAATTTGCATCAAGAGTTAGATTGAGTTAAATATACCAATGGTTGAAATAGCGTTAAGCAAGGAATTCTAAGAATTCATTGAGTTACCTAAATCAACGAGTTCCACACGACTTATTTAAAATGCTACTGATTTATCTTTCATTTTTCTTTCAACTAAAATTCTCTTTCAGAAACTTTTTATGTTATCCATAATTTGTGTCGTTGTGGCATGAATTGACGTCTATCTGTATTTTTTAGCCATCAGAGCAAATACATAATTTCAGTGGGTCAAAGTCAATCTCATACGAATTCATGCATTTTGTAGTGCATTTGATTCAGTTGAATAGGAAAACGTTATCCAATGAGCATAAACTGATTCGACTACACAACACCAAACTATGAACAAAACCCACTACAACACTCATAAGCCATCCGTGTGGGCTGATAACAAGGATAATGTTTTAAAATTCCCCTGACGTAAGTGATAAAATTCTGTTCACATATGAATCATTTTCAGCACTCGTAGAAATGCTGGCGGTGTTTTCTCGCATACCATTAGTAATCCACTAATGCATTCGAGGACAAAACGTCCACATGACGAAGTAAATGAGGGCAGATCTTTCAAAACCCACTACAGCGCAGTCCTTCATTTTTAATTTACATGCCATTATTCGGTTTACAATCTTGCAATTTTGAAAAATGGAGAACATTTAAATGTCAAACTAACTACACTCAGGAACCCGGACTACAGGTTACGTAATAAATAGGGCTGTAATCCCGAGGCATTCAGCTGGACCTACCTGTATTCTTGCGCCCAGTGACCGGATTGTGGCCGATACATTTTCCGATATTCTCATTGATGAAGTCCTTACGCTGACCAGCCTGTTGCTGTTCAGCCCAACCGTCTCTTGTATTGACATTATGTTAATAACGGGTTAATGAGTTAGTAATGAGTAAATGAGATAGTTGTGTGTTAATTAGTTAATAACTATCAGGTTGTAACGAAAGTTCTGTCCATTTTATGAGTTATAATTTTAGGGCCTCATTACATATATCAATTTAAATGAGCAGGGAGCTTAATGTGAGTCATATGACCATACATCGTGAAATAATAACACGGAAACTCCTTGCTCAGTTTGCTAGTTGTACTGGTAGGGTTTTCATCAATGATATCCTGCAATTTTTCAGAATTGAGTTCTTTGGAACCTGCTTTTCTTGGTTTGTCCTTTAGACTGAAGTCATCCTTTTTGAAACGTGAAAACCATCTTCTGCAGGTCTTTTCACTCACCACATAATTTTCATAAGTGTCTTCGAGGGATCTTTCTGCTGAAATTGCTGTATTGCTCTTTTGAAATTCATACAGTAAAATATGCCTAATGTGTTCTTTACTCGGAGTGTACTACATTTGGGTCAACAATAGTTGTTCTTTAAACTAATTTAACAAAATATGTAACAAGAAGTATGATTTCAGTGTTTTCGATGGTTATACATGTGTCATTCATAAGTTAATGAAATGATGCCCCAAAATTGTAACTCAAAAATTGAACAGAACTTTCGTTACAAGCTGATAATTAGTGAGTTAATAAGGTAATAATGAGTTAGTAATGAGTAAATAAGTTAATAACGAGTTGTTTACGAGTTCATGAGGTAGTAACGCAACCATACAATGCAACATAGGTTTATTCTTTATTCGAGGAGCAATGGAATATTTTCGAACAGCTTTAGTGAGTAGCACAATTACAAGACCTCAACATAATTCCACCATTGTCCAAACTGTTGGAGCGGAGACGAAATCAGAATCCTGCTTCAAGATCGCTGCACAATTATCTGCCTTGGTTGTGCAATAAAACTTTCATTTTCGAAGAACCATTCACACAAGTTTCGAATTGGTTCCTCGTAGATTGAAGGATGTGGTAGAAGCAAATGTTGTTCAGACTTAAATGAATGTTTTATATTTAACAAGCTTTTTTCACACATCAAGGATTTAATATTTGAGTAATTTCTTCATTATTCAGAAAAAGTAATTTCTTTCATTCATTGTTTTCAGGTGACGTATCGCGGATATAACTCCGGGCCCGGCATCTCCTCAAGGTTTCTTGGTCTGGTCTTATCCAGTGATCAAGTGTCCATATAGACTAGTACTAATTTATTGTGATTATTTCGTATGCAGGTTTCTTCAGTATTATATTCAGTTTATTTGTATTGGTTCTCCTTATATGCATCCGTCTAAAGTTAGTATTTAGTCATTCCTATGCAAGTCACGTGAATGTACGTGCCCATAGCCATTTCTTCCTTATACATGACATAGAGCCAATGTATGACAGCATATTGAGCGAGATGTTCTTCTAGTACTACAAGACCGTTCATTAGGACAAGTCAACGCCCCTTGTTGTTTTCCTGACTTGGTGATGACATCGTCTGTGATCACTCTGTCTACAGAAACTAAATGTATAATCCACAGACCTTTAATATTCATTCTTCGTTGTTCGGAGTATAAAAGTTGAATTTATTTAGTGTGTTGTAGTGTAACTAGGGCTATGCAAGGTACTGCCACATGTTTCTTTTACTTCATTTAGCCTCTTTATTGTCTTCTATTACCATTTCACGTGACCGTGACAAGCAAGGAAAGCTTTTTGAAGTCATTTATCAGGACTCTTTCGGACCACAGCTAACATTTTGCTCATGTACCATAGCGTATGTTAAAATCTACTGAAACCTAGTCCGATATCCTTACGTCATAACACCTCATTGTTTCATCGGGCGTGAAATCGATGAAGTTTATTTGCTCACTGTGTTCCTCGAAGACTTGCGGGCTTAGGTTAATCTTGCTTGTACTAAATTCGTCGAGACATGAAAATTTATTAGCTTCTACCTGGTAATTAAAGCTACGGTACGTAAGCATCGACTTTCTGGTTGGAAATTCATTACATATTTTGCTCATCCATAGAGCACGAAAATGACGCGTGAGCTTGTACAGTCAAAAATTACTTATAGTAATACTTCTATGAACTTTCTCTAAATAATAGTTACCTCTACAGAAACCAATTTTGAATATAGAACAGAATGATGAAAAGGAACGTCGTGCATTAGAGGATGTTGCAAGATAGGATAGAAGAATAATTGATCACTTGGGGGCTCATTAACTGGTATATACACACTTATTTGCACAAATAGTTGATTGTTAGACGTTACAGTTATTAAACATGAAGAGCTGTTAGGACCTTTCAAACAAGAGAAGAAAACGTTGAACGCTTGAAGAGACATATTTCCTAAAGAGACTACAGGCGAAATTTTTTTAGAATTTAGTAAAGCGTACAGAGTGCGTAGAAAATGTTGTGCAAAATCGATGTGAAGCGTATAGCAAAGGGGCATTTCATAACTTAGATTTGTAAATAATTTAGAATAAACCAGTATCTTCTGTTGAATGCAATTCATATCTTACTGTTAATATCAGTCTATTTCTAAGTAGTGACATGCACGCCACTTCGTTGACAATGACAAGGTGTCTGCTTAAGCAGCTGACTATCCCCGAGTCATGCTTACTCAAGGGGCGACGTTTTATTCCAAAGTAGATTTACTGTTTAATTTTGTAGGACTTTGACCTGACTTTCAAACATTACTCAAGTCTGTATCACAGACGTAATTTATTATCATACATATATATTTAAGATCACTTCCTCGACGTCGAAACGGAACCATTCGTCAGTAATTTGGAAACGCTGTTGCTTATTTTTTCTTGGTGTTTTCTATTATTTTAGGTCTCTTCCATAAAATAATGAAACCATTGAACCAACATGACTGCAGCAGAGTATTTGTAACCAAATCTTTGTTATTAGTACTACATATATAAAATATTGAATGTTCAAGATTTGTTGATATTTCCTAGGAGATATTCTACAACAAGTAAATGCATTGGTTCTTCAAATACGTCGCACGGTACTTCGGAGACGTCGCTCGGTGCAACAAAGTTTTGAAAATTTCTGCTTGTTCATACAACAGTATCACAGCTACGTTTAATGTTATACTCATGCAGTGTGAGAATAGAAATAAGTTGTACATTTTCCAATTTTTATTACAATCTTTAACCTGATGAACGAATTTTAACTAGTCCCTACGTATTCAGGCCATGCGATATAGCGAAGATTAGACCCTCCATTAATTCGCAGTAACTTTCCAAACTAATGTTTACCAGAATAAAGATGTAAAATTGAAAAGGATACAACAATTAAAAAAAACTTTTAAACTACAAAGTTCTGTTCCGTACCAGAGCAGATATGGCTAGTCTAGTCATACTAGAGCTACACTGAAACAATTCGATTGCCAGCTGGGTGAAGAGCGCAACAGTGTTGTAACAATCTTGTGGCTGAAGAGAACACAGCTGTGACACAGAACATCACGCTTTTAGCATTTACCAGACACAGGTCGAGCAGTTGCTTCGTGGAACAGAGCTCGAATAACAGCTTAGTTAAATAATGCATGAGATGGCCCCAGATCACGGGCACGTGGATCTAGTTCTTATAACGAGAGAACATAACATATGTGTGCATTATTAAACATTCGAGGGCTTGCAGATCTCAACGATGACAATTTTAAAATTAAGAACGTTAAAATATAATATTTGAGACTACCGTAACTGGCTAGACATGATGTGCTCAAAGCCTGAAGCGAATGCTTGGCCGAGACCATAAAGCATAACTGCAAATAAACACCCACAAACTTCTGCGAGTTGCGTATGATCAGGAAACAATGACCAAATATTGCTTTTGATGTGTTATAGTTTGTCAAGTCACTTTGGAATAAGGTCCGAATTTAACGACCGATGTCCAGGACTTCTACATAGGAAAACGTCAACACTCGAGGGGTTAGGTTCTCAGAAAATTTTGATGATAAATGAGTTGAAAAATTGATGAATTTTTAGGCCGTTAGATTGGTTCACTGATGCAATACGAGTGTTATTTAACCTATGTTAAAAAAAATTAAAATTCGTTGAATTCTCTTATTCCCACCCGCCCATCAACAATTTTAGCTATAAATCACTGTACATAGGCTTATTTAAATTTAAATTGAATGTGTTGTCTGAATACAACATAATACTTTAAGCCCGTGCACGAAGACCTATTTATAACTCAGGAATGATTTTTGTATCACAGTGACGTCAGCCTCTACAAGTTTATGATTTCAACCTCTTTTTTCTGAACGCAAGCAAAGTTATCAGACGGATTTAATTGGTGCTTTAAATTACAATTTTTAAAGGTTCACTTTTAATGTAGCGATTAGAAGCTGAGTTTCCAATTTGTTTGCGAGAATTGTGTACTCAAGCTTCAAAAGTATCCAAAATAAAAACGTTCTAATTCCAAACATTTTATTAGAGTTACTCCGTCAACATCATTTATGATTTTTAGATTTCGAGCACTTAATGTTTTGAAACTATTACATGTAATATTATAAAATGTTTATCAGATAAGAATCTTGCCTGTATTGAAATGAATCGGGTTCAATAGAAGTTTTAATGGTTGACACCATAGTTTTTTCGCCCGTGCAGTAATTCTGAATGCATTGGAAAGCAGTGGACGCATTAGGATAGCGACAACACTCAAACAAAAGTTGGGCACATGCTTAAGCACCTGTAGCTCTAATATGTGTGAGATTTCAGTTTTTTTCATTGTATCAGTTGATAAACGTGTGCAGTTAAATAGAATCAAAAAATATTCAGGATTCATCCTGAAATAAAAAGTTTCCCCAGAGAAGATAGCATCCATGACTCTGTAGTTCAATTCCAATTCTATGCTAATTCAAAAATTAACTGAAAACCTCGTCAGCTTTCGAGGTTTGCAAATCTGAGCTCGTTTTTATTTCTTTGCTATTTTTGCCAACATAAAGAACTATTCGAAAATTATAAGCAGACGCAGTTATTGCACGATAAAGTTCCTGTACTTGGATTGCACTGTTAAATATACTTACATTTTTGCTCCGAAGTTGTTAACGAAAACAAATTTTTTCAGCAATGATACGCAAAAACACACTTGTTAATAGAAATAGTCATTTTGTTGAAATAGCTTCTGCGGAGGGAAACTTCACATCCAATATTCCAAACCTGAATTTTCATAATGGTTATATTTCTGGCTTAACCACCGCAGCCACAATGGATCTATCCATAATGAATCTAACCCCAATCAGAGTGCAGGTTTCATAACAAATTTGGAATGATTTAGATCGAATTATTCCTGATCCAGTCGAGGTATCTGTTGACCCTCGTGTAGACTCCGGGGAATCCTGGTTCTGCACAGCGAATCCCCCACGACACAACCCCGATCACCTCCCATCTCCCCATGGGGGAACGCAGCAGAAGAGGTCCCCCACTGTCACCCTGCGTGGGAGAGAACAAGATGTTAAAGAAATTAAAGAAACATGTATACCAAACTGAGACGGAGGAAATTACGGTTAGAAAAGCATGCAGTGGAAAGTGATTACCAGGATGCAGAAGCACTTATCTCGACCCACAGACCGTCATGAAAATAGATCGGGTTTGTAATGTGAAAACAAAATTGAAGTTTTTATTTTATGAGAACTTTACTAATAAATTCAGAGTAAGAAAGCGTCGACCTTAACTGAAAGAACGATAAAATTTTCCTGAGTAGGTTCAAGAGACGCATAAGCGATCAAAATATTCGTATGGCTTCAAAAAACAAAGCACGCCAGTAATGTAGACTACACGCTCACCTGGCAAGAGTCTTGTTAACACGCCAGTAATGTAGACTACACGCTCACCTGGCAGGAGTCTTGTTAACACGCCAGTAATGTAGACTACACGCTCACCTGGCAAGAGTCTTGTTAACACGCCAGTAATGTAGACTACACACTCACCTGGCAAGAGTCTTGTTAGCACGCCAGTAATGTAGACTACACGCTCACCTAGCAAGAGTCTTGTTAACACGCCAGTAATGTAG
>VCRD01000888.1:20842-88721 GCA_006783055.1 Trinorchestia longiramus
GCTGCACCTGTACAGGCTAACGTGCATCTGCTCTGCCTGGTGACGGAGAGGCTGCACCTGTACAGGCTAACGTGCATCTGCTCTGCCTGGTGACGGAGAGGCTGCACCTGTACAGGCTAACGTGCATCTGCTCTACCTGCTGACTGAGTCTGCAATAATTCTTCATTGCCCCGGAAATTACGAAGTTTTGAAATCAGACTGATAGTGATTGCGCTGATCTGTGTTTATGTATCTTTTGTGATATTCTTCCCATATGTAAAATGTGGTCGTGTAATGCTAAGCTTGCTTGTACATAGTTCGACGAAATAGTTCATTATTGTATCTGAAACTTGCGTTACTGTAGGAGCTCTTTTTCATCTATGTGCGTGTGTATTTTTGTACGTCGTATTGGTTACTATAGCAAAAACAAGCGCTAGTACCAGAGGCTAGAAATAGTTTAACTGTACTTTGCTTTTTCTTGTAGGTAGACACTTGTCCATACATTTTTTTCGAGTTGTGCCATTAACCGACGTATGCTTCGAGTTGCAACATTAACGCTCACCTTGCGATCGTACAAAAATGTTCGTTTAGAGAAACTATTACGCGCATTTGATGTCTCTACTACGACATAACTTTTACCGTAGAGAATGTATCATTGTGTAGACGATGACGTTCGATGCGACGATCGTTCGCATGTAGTTACAAAACTTTTGTGCATAGTCTAGTCTTAAGATTGTTCGCTATTTTGACCAGAGTTTGTTAAGAGAGGTTGTCCCTCTCGCCCTTGTAGACTGTTTTTGAACTGAACTCTGTACAGGTGTGTATTTAGTGAAGATAACTGATACTTATGTTATACTGCGAGCATATTCCATGATATGTTCGCAGTACAACATAAGTAACAGTTCTCTTAGCTAAGTACACACCTCTACAGAGTTCAGCTCTTACAGTCAATACGCATTCGTAAACAAAATAAAATCAATAACAATATACATGTTTAAAATCAATTCCTCTATTAGTAAGCTAAGTACTATAAACGATTGGAACCAACCTCCACAGGATCCGAACCAGCCAATATAGGATCCAAAATTTTCTACGGGCGAATAGAAAACGAGGGGCTGGGCGATTCGGTTCCATTTTTCCAGCCGGCTGTATAAAGGATCGAATCCCTTATATTCGTCCGAATTTGCGTTAACGGTCATTTTTAAAGGATTAGATCCTTTATAATTTTCGAATTAGACGATATAGAGGATTCGATCCTTTATAAGCGTTCAAACCCTCGCAGAACGACGAAATTGCCAGTAAATGACTGTGAAATCCAGAGAAACTTTCTGCATGGCGAACTGAAGCCTTTGAGTGGAGGACTAGCGCTTTCTTCGTGTAAAGGATGCAAAACTTGACACAGAAGAATCTATTCTTTCAGAGGAGGATTTGATCGTCTGAAGTATAATTTAGCACACATAGNGTGCAGCTTTTGTTTCAAGTTCTTTGATTACTGAAGATGTTAATGGTTTGGGCAGGGTCTGCTGTGTTCTACACATATGTGTTGTTTCAGCCTTAAGGGCAATGGTATCTACCTGTTCCGCCTTGGGGGTAGCGGTATCTTTCTATTCCGCCTTCCAGGCAGTGTTTGTTTTTGTTTGCACAAACACTGCTAACAGTGTGTATCACCTTTACTTAGTTTTGCGCTAAATAATCGTCTCTCATTCATCAAGATGTGTTGAAAATTTCCTCATTTCGGTCATCACTTCTAACATGGCGGGTCACTTTCACTTGTCACGGGCTTCATTTTACAACAAACTCAAATACTTTCTCTCCGCTATTTTCTCTCAAACCTGGATTTCAATAAATATAAATTTTGCCAAACTCTTGCTATATTGCTATAAATCATTAATGAAAATGTATTTGATAATTGCTTCATTCTGTGTAATACTTGCATCATGAATATCGTTCTTGTTAAACTTTTTGTGAATTTCTCTCCCTTTAAATGTGCTGATTCAAGGCTGCGACTTTCATTCTTGTGCAATGGTTTCTTTTCTATATTAATGTTTGCGCTTAAATTTGTTTCATTCACTTTGAGGTGCATGGTAGAGTATTATTCCTGTTTTATTTTTTGTTCTTAAAAACTTCCTATTTTTTTCAAACTTACATTGTTCTCACCGTATGTACAGTCTCGTAATCCAACCCCTTCCACTGTGAATATTCTTCAAAAAATTTCGTTCATTTGTATATTAGCGCTTCATTGTCTTATTCGTTGTTCATGTGATGTTAATACTATGCGCACGATTGCTCTTTTTTTGTCTGCATTGAACTTTTTATTCTGAAATTTCTTTCTACAATAAATCGCTGACTATTGGAATTTTCATATTTCGTTGTCAATGTTTTTTCATAGCGATGGACTAACTTTTCCCTGTGCTATTTTAATGCCAATCTGTTTGTTTCATTCACTTTGAGGTGCATCGTAGAGTATTATTCCTGGTTTTTTTTCTCGTTCCTAAAAACTTCCTATTTTTTTCAAACTGACATTGTTCTCACTGCTATGCACAGTCTCGTAATCCAACCCCTTCCACTGTGAATTTTCTTTAAAAAATTTCGTTTGTTTGTATATTAGCGCTTCATTGTCTTATTCGTTGTTCATGTGATGTTAATACTATGCGCACGATTGTTTTTTTGTCTGCATTGAACTTTTTATTCTGAAATTTCTTTCTACAATAACTCAGACTATTGGAATTTTCATATTTCGTTGTCAATGTTTTTTCATAGCGATGGACTAACTTTTGCCTGTGCTATTTTAATGCCAATCTGTTTCTTCTTCATGTCAATTTCATTTCTCCTGTTATTTTCTCTTTTAAATCCCATGTCGTTTTTCCTTCTGTTGATTCCTTAAGTTTCCTTAAAGCTATTCTTGGATGTCTTGGTGCTTCACTCTGCTTCTCATTGGCACAACAGGTCTTGTGCTAACGAAAGTTTCATCCACAAACACCGCCGACGACTCAAGTATTCTTGGTCCCATGACTCAGACTCTGGCGTTTCCAGCAACGAAGGCTCCATCTCTGGGTCGATGTGCGGATCCATGAGTGACTCCGTAACAGGGTCCATGTCTGGATCCTTCTCTGGATCTATGAGCAGTTCCATGACTGGGTCGCTTTCTGATTCACACTCGTCTGCTGGATCCTGGCACCAACACAATGGTCCCTCCTCTTTGAAAACCTTGCTGTGCGACAAGATTCAGATTAACGCCGGTGGTAGCTCGCGATTGCGCGATCTTAGACCTTCTCCTTTGTCTTTGTATAATGGAGGTCAGTCTCCATCATTAGACCGGCCTCAGCCTTCCAAAACCGGCTCTATTTTTAGCAATAAACTCATTAGTTCAAAAGATAAGTGCGAGTTAACATCGTCAGTAGACTCATCTCAAGGTACCAAAGTTATCCCGAAAGCGGACATTCTTTCTACTGATAATATGGGCAACCGTGAGCGGTGCCAGACTAACGGTGATTATTCAAACGAGTGTTCGAAATCTTTTTCTCACTGTAACAGTAAAGCTCCGTCGTCCAATGAGAGACAACTGGAATCAAATCACGCCGTGCACGAGAAGTGCTCTGCTTCTTTGTCTTCCTTCTGAAACTTCTGTTGCCGCGGCACCGTGTTTGAGAATCACTGATCTACTGTTTCCTAATACCCTTCTGATCACTTTTTTTGCAAGTAAAAGGAAAAATTTGTTTCAAACATCTCCGAAAAAACGTAAGGACTTATATACCTAAATATATATATATATTACGCATTTATTCGTACGTAAATTACGAATAACGCATCAGTTTTTGCACAACTGTCTTAGATTTTTTGCTAGCTAATCTCAAACTTTGGTCAGTAAAAAGTACGATGTGGTAAACTGAAAAATTTTGTATTTCTGATTGTTTTATACGCAAATCTATGATATAATCTGTTTTTTAATGCCCTTCTGATCACTTTCTGTGTAAATGAAAGGAAAAATTTGTTTCAAACATTTTCGAAAAAAAATGTAAGGCTCGATGTTTTTTTATAAAAAATAAAAATTGCACGAAACTCCGTCTGCACGCATATATTCGTACGTAAATCACGATTAAAGCATCAGTTTGTGCATAACTGACATTGAATTTTTGCTAGCGAATATCAAACTTTGGTTGGTAAAAAGTGCACAGCTTGACAAAACTAATGAAAGCACCTCCTCCAGTTCCCCTCCACCTGCTTCGTCTTCTGTTCCACCTGAAATCTGCGAGACATAACGGAGCGTCGCTGCGTGGATCGTCCTTTTCAACCCTGGATCACACGCCATACAATGGTCGGTCAGCTCATCGTTGTGGTAAGCGCCAAATTTCATTCACAAAAATGTCATTTATGCTAAGACCCAAAGGGGTTAGATGTTTACTAGCCTTAATGTTACCGGAGGGAAAATCTCGACATCGAACTCGACCCGAACTGAAAGTCTTGAGAAATCCAGAAAAAAACTTGAAACGAACAGTTTCGTTGATTATTTTTGTCCTATGCATCGTAGAACTTTTATTTTGATCTCAAATTAAAGCTAACAACTTCTTCTCACTCCATGGCTATAAATTAATCCCTGTTGCTCAACCACCCGCGCTTGGGGGGACGCCGTTCCTTGACACCCGGGTTGGAGTCCACTAACGATATTTATACCTTCCTGTTATCGGAATGATTTCTCACCTATTTATCCCATAAACTTCATTCACATATCAAATTAAAGCTAACAATCTAGACATGTGGCCTGGCTACCTAAATTAAAATCTCCTACAATCAACCTTGCGAGCATGGAGGCACGTTAATCCTTGACTCTCAATTTTCGAGCCCATGCATTGGCATTTGCTACATCTGTTGAAGAAGATGACCCTTGGATCTTAAGATTTGATACATATCAGATTCGGCAGCATATCACTAAGTGCCTCAAAGCGCACGAAGTGGGCTGATTCCCACGCCCATGCGTGGGTTCCAGACGACCCACGCATTGGCGGGACGCGTAGAGGGGTTAACCCTTTCGGTACCATGATGCAAATATCAGAACCTTTTTCAACATATTTAACATCAAATTTAAAAAAGGATGCTTTGTGATGTTTTACGGTCACTGCATTGTCCTGATCAAACTGTAGCTTGCACTGCCCTACCAGCGTTTGCACGGACACACGTGTTGCTCTGCATCTTGATAGGCGAAAAATGACTGCGGCTACCAGAGATGCCGTCAGTACCGAAAGGGTTAAGAAAAGCCGAGTGCATTCAACATACATCATCTGAGAAAAAATAGAAGAGTTGGCAGTGTTGGTGGAACTGGAAAAAATGGTCACTCCCCCGGCGAAAAGAAATGGGCCAGCAAAATCACTCCCAGGAATCACCATGCATGCAGTCAATGCTAGACACGGAGGGAAAATGAAGTAATTTCAGTGAAACACTTTCTCGCATATCAACAAAATGTTTGAACGTGTTCATTTTGACCACAGCTGTGATTTTTAAGTACATTGCGGTAAATATAATTATTAATATAACTGTGCCCCATGTCTAGATTGTTAGCTTTCATTTGATATATGAATGAAGTTCGTGGGATGAATAGGTGAGAAATGATTCCGAGAAGAAGGTATAAATGGAAATCTCATAAGCGGGCTCGAAAATGGTGGGTCAAGGATTGGCGTGCCCGTATGTTTGTAAGGCTGATTGTAGTAGGTTTTAATTTCACTACGCCACATGTCTAGATTATTAGCTTGAATTTGATGGGTGAATGAAGTTTGTGGAATGAATAGGTGAGAAATTATTCCAATAACAGGAAGGTATAAATATCGTTAGTGGACTCCAAAACGGGTGCCAAGGAACGGCGTCCTTCCAAGCGCGGGTGGCTGAACAAAGGGAGTTAATTTATAACTATGAAGTGAGAAGACGTTGTTAGCTTTAATTTGATATCAAAATGAAAGTTCTACGATACATAGGACGAAAATAATTAACGAAACTGTTCGTTTCAAGATTTTTTTCTGGATTTCTCAAGACTTTCATTTCGAGTCGAGTTCTGTGTCGAGATTTTCCCTCCGGTCCTAATGTTCTCCTTGAAGCTTAACATATTTTCCTCTCTGTGAAGTGGTCACTTGTTTTTGAATCAAAGTAAATAACTAATTACTGAACTTCTATTCATCATTTCAAACCAATTTTACCCTAACAAGTGAGCAAAATCAAACCCTTGTCAGCAGCCACCGTAGTCGAGTGGTCTGCGGCCCGAGTTCTGTATCGGGTCTCTGCTTCATGTAGAAAGACCGCGGGTTCGAACCCGGCCATGTACACGAGTTATTTCTCGTACGCCGCGCCGTGCACTCAACCCGCTAAGCACTCAACTCCCCGCCCATGAAGACGCCCATCACTCTCCCGGGATCGTCGCATGGAGCTCACCATCACCCTTACTCTTAGAATGTTAACCTTAAGAATTTGAAAAACCAATGTACTAATGTCTATGTACTGTGTACTCGATTGGAAATAAAGATTGTTTGTCTGAAGTGTCGAAATTTGGATTTCTGAAAGCTAATTTGTAGACGTTTTGAAATGTATGCTCAAATCCTCTACATCCTGTTTATTTGGAGCTTCGAAAACTAGTCCATGTAGTCCCATATGTTCAAGTTGTGGAGTCTTTAGGCCATCAATTCTGATAACTTGTTTACTAAACCACAGATTTTCGTCAGGCGAGTCTTCAGTCTTTGTAATCCTGTTCTATCTTAATAAAAGCTATGAATTCACTAATTGCAATGTTACTATTTCATTAGTCCAGATTACCATTGAACTGTTGAGATTCAAAATGTTTGGATTGTTCAGATTGGTTCAAAAACTTTTAGTTTGAGCAAAGTTTCAGGTGTATAAACGTATTAAAAACAGTTTGAAATCATTCATAACCGTTTCAAATGTCTTTACAGAGTATATAACCTTAAAAGGCTCAATCCTTCTAATGCACGTGGTCATGCATCTTTAGTCAAAGCTATGTGTGCTAAATTATACTTCAGACGATCAAATCCTCCTCTGAAAGTATAGATTCCTCTTTGTCAAGTTTTGCATCCTTTACACGAAGAAAGAGCTAGTCCTCCACTCAAAGGCTTCAGTTCGCCATGCAGAAACTTAGTTTCTCTGGATTTCACAGTCATTTACTGGCAATTTCGTCGTTCTGCGAGAGTTTGAACGCTTATAAAGGATCGAATCCTCTATATCGTCTAATTCGAAAATTATAAAGGATCTAATCCTTTAAAAATTACCGTTAACGTGAATTCGGACGAATATAAGGGATTCGATCCTCTATACAGGATTCCCTAGCAGCCAGCTGGAAAAATGGGACCGAATCGCCCAGCCCCTCGTTTTCTATTCGCCCGTAGAAAATTTTGGATCCTATATTGGCTGGTTCGGATCCTGTGGAGGTTGGTTCCAATCGTTTATAGTATTTAGCTAACTAATAGAGGAATTGATTTGAAACATGTTTACTGTTATTGATTTTATTTTGTTTACGAATGCGTATTGGCTGTTAGAGCTGAACTCTGTAGAGGTGTGTACTTAGCAAAGAGAACTGTTACTTATGTTGTACTGCGAACATATCATGGAATATGCTCGCAGTATAACATAAGTATCAGTTATCTTCACTAAATACACACCTGTACAGAGTTCAGCTCAAACAGCCTACAAGGGCGAGAGGGTCAACCTCTCTTAACAAACACTGGTCAAAATAGCGAACAATCTTAAGACTAGACTATGCACAAAAGTTTTGTAACTACATGCGAACGTCATCGTCAATTTCTACACAATGATACATTCTCTACGGTAAAAGTTATGTCGTAGTAGAGACATCAAATGGGCGTAATAGTTTCTCTAAACGAACATTTTTGTACGATCGCAAGGTGAGCGTTAATGTCGCAACTCGAAGCACACGTCGGTTAATGGCACAACTCGAAAAAAATGTATGGACAAGTGTCTACCTACAAGAAAAAGCAAAGTACAGTTAAACTATTTCTAGCCTCTGGTTCTAGCGCTTGTTTTTGCTATAGTAACCAATACGACGTACAAAAATAAACACGAACATAGATGAAAAAGAGCTCCTACAGTAACGCAAGTTTCAGATACAATAATGAACTATTTCGTCGAACTATGTACAAGCACGCTTAGCATTACACGACCACATTTTACATATGGAAAGAATATCACAAAAGATCCATAAACACAGATCAGCGCAATCAGTATCAGTCCGATTTCAAAACTTCGTAATTTCTGGGGCAATGAAGAATTATTGCAGACTCAGTCAGCAGGTAGAGCAGATGCACGTAAGCCTGTACAGGTGCAGCCTCTCCGTCACCAGGCAGAGCAGATGCACGTGAGCCTGTACAGGTGCAGCCTCTCCGTCACCAGGCAGAGCAGATGCACGTAAGCCTGTACAGGTGCAGCCTTTCCGTCACCAGGCAGAGCAGATGCACGTAAGCCTGTACAGGTGCAGCCTCTCCGTCACCAGGCAGAACAGATGGACGTAAGCCTGCACAGGTGCAGCCTCTCCGTCACCAGGCAGAGCAGCCTCAACGTCGCCAGGCAGAGCAGCCTCAACGTCGCCAGGCAGAGCAGCCTCAACGTCGCCAGGCAGAGCAGCCTCGACGTCAGCAGTATGAGATGTTCGTCAGCCTGTGGAGATGTCGCCTCTACGTCAGCCCGTGCAGATGTAGCCTCTATGTCATCAGGCAGAGCAGCTTGTACGTCAGCCGGTGGAGGTGCGTTGAGCTGAGCAAAGACAGCCGTCTGAAGAAGAGGTTCCAAGGACTCCTCACACAGCAACAAGGCAGATTTCAACCTGCAAGCAAAACAATAGTTTGAGTGGTGGAAACGAGTATTCGATTGTTGCTATCTTTAGCCTGCAAACAAACCACCATATTGCAAGGAAACAAAAATTCAATTTAGCTCACATAGCGAACAAAACAACACCTTTCATGAGTTCAAGCTTAGGTTTACATTTTATGGTGTAAAAATTCAAGAATTTATTTTTTGAAGTGAGAACACAGAAAACGAGGACGACACTTTACATGATTCTAACATTAGATTCGTTATCCTTAAGACATGATTCAATATGTATTGTAAACAGATAATTATCCTATCAGACAAAATAAAAGGAACGGAATACTGTCACGTGAACCAGAAACATTGATACTACTTAATGAAATTAATACAAACTGAAAGTTCGTCAATGTAAGGCCAAAACCGAGACTGAACCTTTTTGCCATTTTAAGCAAGCAATCCACACTGCCTAGAATTAACATTATAAAGCGGATCTTTCAAAAACACTAATTCGCAAATACACTGAAAAATATTGATATTCTCTAAGTGGACTGATATACAATGAGGTTTGACAGAAAATTCCACTAGAGAAAACTTACTCCTCAGGATCAGAGTCGGTGATCCGCCTGTTAGCAAGCCTGGCCCTGATGAAGGCGGGCAAGATTTCCTCTCATTCTATCAGGCTCTCCAGGGGCTCCCACGTGTCATCGTCAGACTAGCAGCCATTCCAGCGAACCAGGTGAAAGCACTTGCCCTGCAAATCAGCATGCGTTACTTTCAATCAAGTGCTAGTCTAATAGATTAAAACAATGTTGAACTACTCTCTATGACGCTCTAATAGCAACGCATCCGTAAGCTATGTCTAACAAATTATATGTACAATGCTGAATATCTCTATATGATGCTCAAGTAGCAATGCATCCGTAAGCACTTGTCTAATAGATTTAACAATGATGAATTTCTTTATATGTGACGTGTTCTCTCAGTAACCTGCAGCACGTGAAGGAGGAACAAAGAACGGTAAATGATGGCTTATTTGATGGTTTAATATCTACGATGCAGAGTGAAGAACAAGAAATTCATTTATTTGGGTTAAAAAACAAAAATTGGAACAAGATGGCATGATATACTCGTATGCATTTTGAAGATAAAAATACGCGTTGTGTTCTTTACTCAATTTTCGATTAAATAAAATCACAAATGATTTAACTAATTTTGCCGCACCTCTTAATTTATTAACTAGCGTATCTCCTCGACAAACACTACATTCAATTTTTACACCATAAAAATTAATAACTTATAAAATAACGATATTTCCGCATGAAGGTTTAACTGGAAAAATAAGTAAACTTTGATTGTACAGGGAGCAAAAGAAGCAATTATGCAAAAGATTCGCATAAACCCTAGACATTCAGGAGATAATTCTAATCACTAGTTTTCCCTAGGTAAATTTTGTCAGAAAACATACGAACAATATATATTTTGAATACAAAATTCCACACACGCTTCATTCATATCGATAGATATACACTAATTTTTATTGAAAATGGGCAGTTGCATAGCTAGCCAGCAACTAATAAGCACAATTTCTCCAAGCATTCATACGCTATGGAAAACAAACCATTTTTATAGGAAAAAGACTTACTTTGATTCGTCATAATCGAGAATTTTTTCGACTTCCCACTCTTCTTTATGGCTTTCTTTGATCTCTTGTTTTATATTGTCCTGCTTCTTCTCACATTATTGAAGTGTCCGATGAGACGAGTGTAGCTTACAGTCCAGTGAGGGCAATGCTGCTTCCGCGACAAGCTCCCCGCGTTAGACACTTTTGTATCATTTGCGCTGATGGACTGCACAAGTAAATTGAAAAGTAATGTGAAACAATCGCAACCAAAAAGCCAGGCCTACCGTGAATAGTTCTGATAGTGATAATCAGTGATTGTGAATACATATAACATTGTCCGATGGGCTAGCACAGATTAACTGTCATCGGGCTACAAGCTAATCTACGTCAGGTTGTCATGCTTTCCAACCACAGCGACAGCCGTTAAGTTCCCACGACCTTATTTTTCAGGTAGATGTATTAAATAACAGATAATCTTGAAGGGATTTTTGTCGTTCATTCATTGTACAATGGTTCCGTTAAGTTAAAAAAGTTACAGATTATTTTCTAGAGTTTTAGCAAAAATATACGCCAATAGCAGGGAACTTTTGCGAGGCAACAAACAACAGCAGGAGTACACAGGATAACACTATGACTGCAGGGGCTCAAATACTGGAACTCGTTCGTCCCTCTATACACGAGGGACAGCGCAGGTGTCTGGTCTTAATACGCACGTCGACAGTGGCTACGAAGAGAGTCTACACTGCCAATATTTACTAAAACTTGGAAATCACTCTAAATTTAAGGTAACTGATCAAAACCTATAAACCACTCGATTCGGCGTTGATTCCTCTTTAATATTGTATGCTTATATTCAATTTTTCATTGAGCTATGCAAGTGTTCACGTCAATTTATATAGAAAACACAATCAAGACGGCAAAAAGAAACTCCGCTTGATGCAAAGATGTTATTTTAATGTAACATGAGTACAAAATTACATCCGAAACAAAGTAAACAATCAGTATTTAGTAGCATAACCTGTCTGTGATTTGACAGCTCGCAAGTTCTTCGGCATTCCCTGGATTAGTTCGCGACACAACTCCGGTGAAAGGGATTGAGGTCTGGTGATTGTGCAGGCCAGTCCAAACATGGAATGTTATGCCCCTGGAGGAACCTTTTGACATTACGAGCTGTGTGAATGGGGGCATTCTCCTGCTTGGAGATGTGATTATCTTCCACATTATCATCACAATATGTTACGGGGCCTTTCGCTCGATTACACGGCCGAATTAATTCAATCGAATACATTGATACGTAGGATGCGCATTTTGTGGCCTATTTGACGATAATGTGGGAGATAATCACATCTTCATGCTGGATAATGCCCCCATTCACACAGCTCGTAATGTCAAAAGGTTCCTCCAGGGGTATAACATTCCATGTTTGGACTAGCCTGCACAATCACCAGACCTCAATCCAATTGAGAACGTATGGTACTTCATGAACCAACAGCTACGTAACGATAATATTCGTAATCTTGATGAACTATGGACAAAAACTAATGAAGAGTGGGACGCCCTTTCACCGGAGTTGTGTCGCGAACTAATCCAGGGAATGCCAAAGAAGTTGCGCGCTGTCAAATCACAGACAGGTTATGCTACTAAATACTGACTGTTTACTTTGTTTCGGATGTAATTTTGTACTAATGTTACATTAAAATATCTTTGCATCAAGTGGAGTTTGTTTTTGCCTTCTTGATTGTGTTTTTTCTATAAATTGACGTGAACAATTGCATAGTCCAATGAAAAATCGAATATAAGCATACAATATTAAAGAGGAATCAACGCCGAATCGAATGGTTTATCGGTGGTTTTGATCCGATGCCTTAAATTTAGCGTGACTTACAAGTTTTAGAATATATTGGCAGAGCAGACTTTCTTTTTGGCGCCACTGTATGTTCCTGCAAAGAGCACCAAGGAAGCACATGCCCCACCCGTTATGCTGGGCCACTCGAGTGAATGACCACGTTATTCACAACTAGAAGGAAATGGAATGGGAATATCGGAAACTAATCTTACATTTTTGGTTCATTTCTTTCATGTAACTAATCACAGCAAATACCTTTGTATGTGGTTTAGTGTTTGGCATACATGTAATTTGAGATGTTTCAAGATTTGCAATTCAAATGCAAGGAAAAGTGTCTGCAACAATAATGGCAGATTCAAACGCCTGCATACACGACACATTTACACATGTAATGGTAACAAATTGAAATAACTAATATAGAGTAAAAGTACAAGAATTCGGTCATAAAAGTGGAAAATAGCACCAAAATATGGAATATTTAATGCATATTTTACGAATCAGCAAATTAACATCGATCCACACCTTGTTACGCTCGCTTAGCGCCAAGCACGAAACAAAAAGTTGCTATAGTCAAGTTCCGTTATATTTTAGTACTTTCAGAACCTATTTTATCAACAACTTTCTCCATAAGAGAAATTTTTCATCATCCAACAATCGAGCGTGGAATGGTCGTAGAGTACAGCAAGCAGCCCCTGTTGCATTTCGTTTGGTCTTCCTTTTTTTCACAGGTCTATTGTCTTTCTAACTCACTTTTAACATGATACCCCCTTACATGGAATCGGAATTGTTTGTTTAAAATAAACACCTATTTTGGAATGAGACGTAAATGTAAATATGAACGGAAGAAACACATTCTAAACGTTTCACAGTTTCAGAACACATACCTGCACGGACTGCCTGCTGCTGGTGGAATCATTGAGACCAATGTCATTTCCAGCATCTGACGCTGGAGGCGTGATGTCCATCGATGTACCGAGTACTGTTGTCTTGCTCTCATTTTTATCAGCAAAATCTGAACAAATAATTTTCATCAGGTAAGAATAGCGTTTGGCATAAACATTAAATTACACGAGTCAATAAACCTAGTGCTCAGTAATGATCTTTCAATACATATAGGATCCACTTGTACATATTAGGCTTCTAAACCATCAAGAGTTGTGTCTTACAAACGTAAATAGGCTTCAAGAAAGGCCACAAGCTAAAAACTAAATGGCATTTATAAGTCTTTGTAGAAGACACAATAACATCCAAAGTTCTGAAGAGGAGCATCTTAATGAAAAACTCAAATACACCCTAAAACGAAATTAACCACAGCATAGTAGGTAAAAGTAGATATAGAGCACATTTTGTCCGTGTACTTTTTCTCCTTGGCAGGAAAGTAATGGCAGGAAAATGCGGGAATGGCCTTTTTTTGATTCATGGAGTGATGGAGAGGAAGTGAATCAGATAGTGAAGGCATTGAACGAACGCGCCTCAAAGAAGGAACTCGAGCGAATGTAGAGGGAAAAAGACTATGTCTATCTCCCATTCGTCCGTCACTTCGAAGACACGGTCCTTATTTCAGAGCCTCGACCCGAACGAGTGCTTCCAGGCAAAGGGTTACGGCATTGTAGGAGTACGATGACCGATTAAAAGACGCTGGTAAAACAATCACTTTGCCTCCGAGTGGTCAACTATTTTGGGGAGCGAGCCATCGCCGTCGTCCAGGGGTCCACGAAATCTGCTGCGCAGGAGTAGTATCTCCTCCAGTTAGTCTACCGGTATCGGAAACTTGCTGTGTGAGACAATCGGAATGAAAACTTATTTCATTTACTGGTAAGTTTTTCTTTCTATGACTAGGATGTTTCAAATTTTATCTTTATTTTTGAAGGCTATTAGCCATTTGTTCAGTTTGTCTTGACCCCTAAATATTTTCCGAATTTCATCCAATTTCACAGTAACTCTTCTTACGCATGTGTCAGCAAAAGCCAAACACGATCAGGTAAAAATTTTTTTTTAATATCACAATGATTTTGGGACACTCTGCTGTAGTGGAAGGTGAAGGAGATGTCACCTTTTAAGGCATTGCTTGATCAATAAGCTATTATTATTATGCAGAGACATGCAGTGCAACACTCATATTCGTATTTTTATGATATCCACTGAACATACATATATTAATATCTGTTTATTGGAGTTATGAAGTGCATGTTTTCGTAAACAGAATTTTGTTTCCAGATTGAGAGCAGCTTTGATGAACTGGGACGGCTTTTTAATTCATCACAGACAACAGGTGTTTCTATTTGTGCTTATATAGGTTGTCATCTCTGTTTTGACTTAACCTTTGACAGATGCATCAATTGCTTATCTATTACCTGAAGTGCGAGTGGTCATGTCCTTATGGTGTAAAAATTTTTTCTCACGATTTATTTCATTCATGTATCGACGAAACTAAGCGCAACATAGTAGGTAAAAGTGGATTTAGAGCACATTTTGTCCTTGTACTTTTTCTCGTTTTTTCAAAATAATGACGATTTCAGGGGTAACTAAGGTATTTTTTGCATTTTCGACCCAAATCGATCTCCTCTTACAGTTTTCATGCTAGAACAAAAGTAAATCGAGTTTTGGAAACAGGAAATCAATACACAAACGATCGTGCCCCTTTTGTGCCACCATAAAAATCACAACTCAAAAACCGAAAATGTTTACCTTTTTCACCTCTTACGAGGGACATTTTCGTGAAAATGGTAACACTCTCGATTTTTGAGTTGTGATTCTTATGGTGGCAAAAAAGGGGTACGATCGTTTGTAGATATTGATTTCCTGTTTCCAAAACTTCCATTTACTTTTGTTCTAGCATGAAAACTGTAAGAGGAGATCGATTTGGGTCGAAAATGCAAAAAATACCTTAGTTACACCTGAAATCGTCATTATTTTGAAAAAACGAGAAAAAGTACACGGACAAAATGTACTCTAAATCCACTTTTACCTACTATGTTGCGCTTAGTTTCGTCGTACCATGCATTTAAGCTTTTCATTAAGATGCCCCCTTTTAAATCCTCAAAACTAAGTCGAGACAAGAATCACAAAAAGCTGTACTATTAACGAAAATCCCTCTACCAAAAGACTAGGCTGTTTACCATGAATGAAGTAAATTATGAGAAAAAATTTTTACACCATAAGGACATGACAGCACTCACACTTCAGGTAATAGATTAGGCAATTGATGCATCTTTCAAAGGTTAAGTCAAAACAGAGATGACAACCTATATAAGCACAAATAGAAACACCTGTTGTCTGTGATGAATTAAAAAGCCGTCCCAGTTCATCAAAGCTGCTCTCAATCTGAAAACAAAATTCTGTTTACGAAAACATGCACTTCATAACTCCAATAAACAGATATTAATATATGTATGTTCAGTGGATATCATAAAAATACGAATATGAGTGTTGCACTGCATGTCTCTGCATAATAATGATAGCTTATTGATCAAGCCATGCCTTAAAAGGTGACATCTCCTTCACCTTCCACTACAGCAGAGTGTCCCAAAATCATTGTGGAATGAAAATATTTTTTTTACCTGATCGTGTTTGGCTTTTGCTGACACATACGTAAGAAGAGTTACTGTGAAATTGGATGAAATTCGGAAAATATTTAGGGGTCAAGACAAACTGAACAAATGGCTAATAGCCTTCAAAAATAAAGATAAAATTTGAAACATCCTAGTCTTAGAAAGAAAAACTTACCAGTAAATTAAATAAGTTTTCATTCCGATTGTCTCACACAGCAAGTTTCCGATACCGGTAGACTAACTGGAGGAGATACTACTCCTGCGCAGCAGATTTCGTGGACCCCTGGACGACGGCGATGGCTCGCTCCCCAACATAGTTGACCCCTCGGAGGCCAAGTGATTGTTTTACCAGCGTCTTTTAATCGGTCATCGTACTTCTACAATGCCGTAACCCTTTGCCTGGAAGCACTCGTTCGCGTCGAGTTTCTGAAATAAGGACCGTGTCTTTGAAGTGACGGACGAATGGGAGATAGACATAGTCTTTTTCCCTCTACATTCGCTCGAGTTCCTTCTTTGAGGCGCGTTCGTTCAATGCCTTCACTATCTGATTCACTTCCGCTCCATCACTCCATGAATCAAAAAAGGCCATTCCCGCATTTTCCTGGAAAACGTATTAGGTGACATAGCAGGGTTGTTGTGCTGTCTTGACAACGGTATGCCTTGATCAATGCACAAGGTCAGGACATGCCTCGAGGAAGTGCAAGTCGTTCTACGAAGCTTTCACAGAAATCGGTGCCTGATGCCATTACTTGCAATTCACCATTGTGACGAAGAGGACCCACTCGTCCCACTCCATCTTTCTCCCGACCAGTGAGTGACAGCTAGGATTTCAGCATCCAAAGCTTGAGACAGTAGATGGCCTTGGCCATCCACCGGGCTTGATGAAGCGTTCCAGAACGGCGAAATGCTTTGGCTGAATCTTCACCACAGGAATGAATAGGAGACAAAAAGTTCATCATAGCCCTTCCTTCGACATCATAACCTGCTTCAGAAAGGCCAGTGCGTTGTCCCTCACCATGCTGGCAGTGCCATTGGTGACGAAGAACTCGAGAAGGTCGTAACTCCTTTTCATTTGTTCTACTTTTATCTTTCTATAACAGCCCACCCAAATGGCACATAAACATGTCATGAGTCAAAGTAAAATCAATGTAATCCTATTGCCTAATTTCACCGATAGTAACCACCTAATTTTGACCTCACACTGAATGACTCTACTCACACTAATAACGCACGTAGATGGCAGGCAAATATATCGTAAATCGATTAAAGGTCAAAGCAATCCTATAGCTAATTTCACTGATAGTTTCTACCTAGTTTTAGTCATACTGAATGATACTAGGTATGGCACACTGCTCACACTAACACACGTAGATGACACGTAAATATATCGCAAAAATTAAATTAAAAAGTCAACGCAATCCTACAGCCAATTTCACTGATAGTATCCACATAATTTTAGTCACACTGAATGAGACTAGGTATGACATGCTGCTCAGACTAACAACACACGTAGATGGCACGTAAATATATCGCAAAAATCAAATTAAAAAATTAACGCAGTCCTACAACCATTTTAACTTATAGGCTTCGTCTAATTTTAGTCTCACAGTGAATAGTACTAGGTATGGCACGCAGCTAGTGCGTGATTTCCCTGGTTCTGGCACCGTTGGTTCGTTAACACGTTGACTCCGAAGTGGTACGTATGTGTACCACGTAGGTTAGGTTCTGTAATTTTTTCAGATCCTTCTAGTGACTATGCGTACAAAGTGAAGTTTTACACCAATCAGGCAATCGGAGTCAACGTGTTGAGTGTGACAGCTCTTTAAGTTCCACAGGTTCCAAAGGACGTCGCTGGTTTGAAGTGCACTAGTCGATATTTCCACGTTATTAATGTCGCCGGCTTCATCAGATAATTAACGAAGATGTTGATTCCAAATTGACAGACATTGATTCTTATTCATTCCACCAATGTCTTCCCAAAAGTCCACAACTACCTTTACCATTTGTCTGTGATCACTTACTTTGCATCCATCAACTACTAATTCATGGATTTGTACTTCATTACTTCTGTTATTACCTTGTATGAAATTATACCGCTCTTTAATTTCATCTGGACCCTTGTTTCTGATATTTTCTACTTTTTGTCTCATCTTTCACTCTAGCCTCATAAATCATTCTTTTTACCTTCTTTTGCTGAGCTTTGTATTCATCCCATGCACCTTGCCATTCCACTTCTGCAATACTATGTCTTTCAAACAATTTTCGCATTTGAAGTTTTTTATTCAAAATCTTTCTTTTCATTCGTTCCTCCTTTATCTCTCTCGTAAACCACTTGGCTTTTCCAGTAAATCTTCTACACTTTACTTTCCCAATTATCTGCTCTGCTGCGGCATACAACATTTTTGCCATCTCTTTGTTCATGTCATTTACATTCCCATTTAAATTACATACATGTCTTTCTAGCACTTTATCAAATTCTTCCCAATTTGCTGCTTTCAAACACCACTTTTCCTTTACACTGCTCATTTCTTGCATAACCTCTTTTCTACCCCATTTGTACTTAAGAACAAGCATTTGGTGATCAGTATCAATATCAAATTCATTCTCATCCACATACATTTCTCTGACATGTTGTCTTGCTTCATGATTCACTAACATATAGTCAATTGCTGCTTTCCATTCCTTATTCTCCCATGTATGCAAACCATTCCCTATTGTGACATTCAAATTTTCAAACTCATTTCCTTCACAGAAATTAATCAATTTACAACCATTTTCATTAACTTTCTCTCCCAGTATACCAACATGGCCATTCATGTCTCCCATTACAATCACTGGGAACCTGCTAAATTCTTGCACTACTCTTTCCAGTATGGTATACTTCTTCACATTCTCTTCCTGGGCTAGTGGTCCCATGGTTGTCATATAACACACAACTCGAATGATACATTTATTTGCTTGCACTTTTTCACATCTCATTACCAAAATATCTTCACTCTCAAGTTCATTTCCCACACAAATTTCTTCCAATTTCCAATTTAAAGCATTCTTTACAATCAGTCCAACTCCACTCTTCTTCTGCCACTTAAGGCGACCTTTACCTATCATTTGATATTTATTTTCCTTACACACCAACCTGACCCTATCTCGCATCAGAGTCTCTACTACACCTACGCAGTCTAGTCTTCCCTTTTCAAATTCTTCTGCCAGGTCGTCAAACTTTCCTACCTTCCATCCACGTACATTTATGCATCCAAACTTCACAACATTATTAGGACATTCCTCTAGTCTTTTATCATCAACTTTCTTTCAGTCCATTAACTGCCTTCGAACTGGACGGGTACGCCGCCGGCCATCACCTGAGTAGACAAACGCATGCGCATGCGCGCGCCGGTGCTTAACCCACAATACAGTAAAGAGAAGTACGATCAGATGGGGGATTTGGCAATGACCACCCCAACAACGGTTTTCAGGCGGGAACGTGATCCATGACGTAATAATTGTGTCTTACGCTGATTGGTAAATTTTTGAAGGGGCGGGGCTTCAAATGCCGAGATGATAGAAAACACAAACATGCACGGCGGGAGCAGGACCCACGACATTCACATAACCGCAACTTTACTTCCAATCCTCTAACCACACGGCCACGAGAGCATTAGTTTCAGGCGACGTTTAAACCATTTTAACAATAGCACAACGAAATGGGCCTGGGAGGTTCAATGTCAAAATTAACAAGCCCGTCTAATATAGTATTCATGTACCTCACTTAATAATAACATTTATAGAACAAGTACATATGACTTCTCTGTTACGTAGTTTGAAAGAAAAATAATTGAAATATGACAGAATTCAACTTGTTGGACTAAAACTCCTCTTTGTGTTACTCGATCTAGAAAGTTATACACTTTTCTGTAATGCGAAAATTATAATTTTTTGGTTTTAATTCATCGTATTCGCATAGCGAATATCACGACTGATGAATTTATTTTTGCACCTTCTATTTTGCATGAACTGAGTGCACTCAGAGCATCCTAGAGTGTCTTATTCAATATTAACATTGTGAGTATGAAAATGGAATTTCAATGGTAGAAGCGGAGCTACAATCAAATTAAAGAGAAAAATAAGATATTCCTAATAATTTTGTTATGCGCATGTGCATTGTTTTAATTCTATCTCTGCACTTTATTACATCTCGTAATTTTTATCTAAATTATATGTATTTATGTAGTAGCAAATGCACGGACCAGCATTAGACCATTGTTTCAAGCTGTTTCCCAACTTTACTGGATATATACGTTTTTGTTGTTGTTATATCGCTGTTTTGCCTTAGGGACAGTGTTATCTCTCTGTTTCGCCTTACGAGCAGTGTTATATCTCTGTTCCGCCTTACGAGCAGTGTTATCTCTCTGTTCCGCCTTACGGGCAGTGTTAACTCTGTTTCGCCTTACGGGTAGTGTTATCTCTGTTGTGCCTTACGGGCAGTGTTATCTATTCCGCCTTACGGGCAGTGTAATTTCTCTGTTTCGCCTTACGAGCAGTGTTATCTCTGTTTCGCTTTACGGGCAGTGTTATCTTTCTGTATCTTCTTACGGGCAGTGTTATCGTTTTGTTTTGCCCTACGGGTAGTGCTATTGTTCTGTTTCTCCGTGCGGGCAGTGTTATCGTTCTGGTTAGCCCTACGGGCAGTGTTATCGTTCTGGTTCGCCCTACGGGCAGTGTTGGATTTCTTTTACCCCAAAGAGCATATTTATAATACTATTTATATGGAGTATATTACAAAAAAGGAAACTTCACAAATTTCTGTCTGAAAATTCTTATATCAAATTTTAGGGGATATTTCTCCCAAGGACGCCTTCCAAAGTGTATTGCAGAGGTTTACGCGTTCAAGTATACGAGTAATGCAATGCTGGTGTTGATTCTGTGTTGACAACTTAGAAAGCAGTTTTATGTCCCATGTCATTTTTTAGTCGTTAAAAGGTCCTTGAAAGAGTGGGTTGAATGCAAGCGTTGCAACGCACGAACAGTGAAGCTTAACTAATCGTCTTAGAGATTTCAGGGTGAGCCCTTCAGCTGTACCGTCCAAGGACCGTTTTTTTGGATCATTTAGGCCCGTTTTACGACTCTCTTTCAAGGTGGGTTGCAGACACAATTAGTGCAGTGTCCAGACAGCTTTAGAGTAGAAGTTTTACATCAATACTGATGTGGGGGCGCGTCACGTTTCGAACCCAGGGATCTAGCAGCACAAATACAGATCACTAACCACTCAGCTACGGTGGACGCCTTGAAGAATGCTGTCTACAGAACCTACGAAAATTGTTAATTGAATCGAAAGAAGATATTAGTGCCGTAGATTAAAAGTGTTCTAAACTGTTTAGTGAAGAGCAAGTATAGTGTGCTGCCACCGTGGTCGAGCGGTCTGCGGCCCGTGTTCTGTATCGGGTCTCTGCTTCATGTATAAAGACCGCGGGTTCGAATCTGGCCATGGACACGAGTTGTTTCTCGTACGCCGCGCCGTGCACTCAACCCGCTAAGCACTCAACTCCCCGCCCATGAAGACACCCATCAACCTCCTGGGATCGTCGCATGGAGCTCACCATCACCCTTACTCTTAGAATGTTAACCTTAAGAATTTGAAAACCCAATGTACTAATGTCTATGTACTGTGTACTCGATTGGAAATAAAGATTGTTTGTTTGATGTCCACCACTCTGTCCTCATAAATAAGTATAGAAGTTGAAAAGGGCTCTCGCATCTGGGTTGTACATATCTTCTCTAGTTTAGATGTGTTGCATATGGGGATAAAAACTGCTATCTCAATTATTGACCTTACTGTTAATTGCTAATCTAAAATTGCTAGTCTAAAAAATGCTAATCGAAGAATTACTAATCTAAAAATTGCTGCTGATTTCATTTTCTTCGTACTGAGGAAACTATATTTCGTGATAAGTTTCTTTCCCTTTGCAAATTGCTAGATGTATGATTAAGACCTGTCGGGGAAAGATTCGTCTTTCTTTCTTTACAAACAGAAACAACCTAACTATTAGTTTGCTTACAGCCCGCAAACTTCTTCTTAGGGGATGCCATTGGGCTCGACCTGGCGTAGCGCTACCGACGTCGTTTCGCGTCAAGTACTCCAGGTCACTTGAAGTCTAGATTCTGTGTTACGCTTACAATAATAAATTCTTATTGCTATACGTGAGACAACTGGATTTTCTCCCCCCCCCACTGGTCATTTTCGATAACAATGACCAAAACATAACATGAAATCTGCAAGCTTTAAAAATCGAAAGCGTTTTTTAAATCAGGCAAAACTATACTTGCTCTTCACTAAACAGTTTAGAACACTTTTAATCTACGGCACTAATATCTTCTTTCGATTCAAATAACAATTTTCGTAGGTTCTGTAGACAGCATTCTTCAAGGCGTCCACCGTAGCTGAGTGGTTAGTGATCTGTATTTGTGCTGCTAGATCCCTGGGTTCGAAACGCAACGCGCCCCCAAATTTCTTCTGCGCGTGACGCAGGATGGGCCGACTTACTGACTTGACAACCTAAACTATTTCCTCAAACTTTCAGATCAATCATAGTAACGTATTCCTAAAAGCCTCTACCTCACGTTGTAGGATGGACGGAAACAGTCGCTAGAAGAATGATACTAGTATCAAGAATTAAAAACCCATTGTATACGAATAGAATAGAATAGAATGAGGCTATAGGAACGAACCTTCGGGCCCATTCTTGGGTCGGATAATTACTTCGATAATTATTCGGTTGTTTACCCAAGTCCTATGCCGTATTTCTAGCCGCGTCAACCATGTCGGCAGCGGGATTCGAACCCGGGTCTTCCCGCTCGCAAGCAGATTCGCTCACCAGTTGACCAAGCTGGTGATGCAGTCGACCAAGCTGGTGATGCTTCAAGTATATATACCTGAATAAAATAGTTTCTTCATTTCTTTCTTTTAAACCCAAAAGTATAAGTACCTGGGGAGAATGTGACGGTAGTTGCTGCTGATGAACATTACTGAAAGGTTGGGGTCTCGTAGTCGAAAAAAATACGTTAAAGTCAACATGCATTTCTACAAATTGGACGCCAAAATTATTAGCTTCCGATACTGTTTATGGTATATTCAAATGGATTTTTATCCAAATTTCATCTGTTTACTAAGCACCCAATAGGCCTCTTTCTAGTTCAGATACGTACGTTTTCGGTAATAATATTTGGTTATATTTGCGAAATAAGACCAATTACAAGGTCTGCAGTTATGCAAGAAAATATGCCTCAGGGCATTACAAGAATGAACAAGCAGGACTTTTTAAGAGCTGCTTGTAAGAAGGCGAAATGAAGAAGTAAGTAGAATGTTTCGAGAAGGGGTCGATGAATAACGCCATTTCTTAAGGCTTTCATTTAAAACCAAACATTTTTACATATGTTAATTCATATTCAAATTCACGCACGTTTTTTCCAATTCATCGATACCGTATATACAAGGAAGGCTCTACTGTGATGGAAAATCGCCAATAGATCGAGATTGATAAAATATTTCGCATTAGATAGAAGAAAAAGCCCTACAAGAACGTTATGAGAACAAAATTACAGTCAAACTTTGGTCTGAATAACAGGTAAAAAATCCCGGGCATGCAATCAACAACGGCTTCTGACTTGATTAGCTAAGTTTCCTTTGTTAATTAGATCACTCGGGCAGGGAGTACACCTGCGCCTGGAGGCAACGGAGGCCAGCAAGTTCCATTGACACTTCCAACCATTCCATAAAGGTTCTAATGGGTTGACCATGCTATTCGAGGTGAACGCAATTTTTTTGCGCAAGCTTTCATGAGTTTTTTCAAACTGGTATTAACACAAGTGTAGAAATACATTTTTCCAATGATACGATTGTGCAAAAGAAGCGTAGATACTGAGAATACACATTGAATTTGAAAGTGTATATACAGGTTGAAAGACCTTTTGAATCTTAGACAGGGTAACACTGAAGTCATGCCACTATTTCTGGGCTTAGCATCAGGAGTGATGCTAAACATGAGTACTAGGAGGCAGTATAAAGTGCTTTGAGATGACGAGAAATAAGAACGTTAGTCTAAGCAGAGGTTTTCTAACTTTATCTCGCATGAACCCCCATGAATGTCAGAGGTCATCACGAACTCCCAAATTTTCCAAACACGATTTGAGCTAAGTTATACTATAATAAACATGACATACTGTTATACACAACTCATCACATCTCCAGTTTTGACTTGACAAAAGTTTCACAGTGCCATTGGGATGTACTCAAACAGCTTTGGGGGTTCATGCACCCTAGTTAGGGACTACACGACTACATTACATTTACGATATGGCCAAAGCAATGGTGTGTTTTAGTTCTTTGTGTTGCCGGTTACCCATCATGATGAGTCCTCGGATTGTCTCCTGCAAAAAAGAATGAATATTCATAAGGCAAATGTACCATGGGTCAATTACGAACCATCCTCCATGGTTGTCTCTCTATTAATCTATGATTAAATTGTACGGCTACGTGAGTGTAGCGAAAAAGGAAATGAAAACAGTAAGTACGGATACCAAAATACTAAGATGCAAATAGTGAAAATTTAACCTAAGATGAAGACACGTTAGTTTTGTGACAGTATAGATAACTAAATACAGGGAGTCCTCGGGTTACGAACGAGTTCCGTTCTTACGGACGTTCGTAAGCTGGTTTGGTACGTAAGTTGGAACTTAGGCCTATACGTCACCGAAATATGCCCTACATACGTAAATTATACTAATCAAAGATACGAAAATGTATATGAATATAAAATTAACAAAATATAAATAAATTAAAATTCAAACGGGAAAAAACTACGGAGTGCGGAAATGACAACGAAAGCTACAATCCAATATGGTGTACTGAGTTGAGTATCTTCCTCGTTTATGTGCCGCGTTACCATGTATTCAGCCGCGCGAGCAAAACAACTAGTACTACGCTCGGTTCGCAAGCTACGAACGGGTCGCCGTAAAGCAGAACATAAATTAATAGGATTTATGGGCGCTCGTTCGTAACGGCGAGTTGCCGTAATTCGAAATGCCGTAAACAGGGAACTCCCTGTAATTTACATCAGCAAATAAAATGAATCATAAAACGAGTTGTAATACAAAATAAAATTATTTAGAAAGTGCCGAGCCGTGAATGTCCGGTAAGAACTGGACCCAGGATATCCGGAAGACATAAATTCTGACTTTCTAGTAAGGGCTATACCCTGAATATCCAAGAGCTGTTCCTTGGATGTCTGGCAAGAGCAGTACCCAGAATATCTGGTAAAGTTGGACCCTGAATATCCGGTAAAGGCTGAATTCTGGATATTCTTTTACGGCTATCCCTAGGATATACATGTATGTATAATAAAAACCGAATCTATGGTATCCTGTAAGTTACATTTAGAATACCCGTTTAGGCAGGATTGGGAATGTGCGGTAAGTGGCAGATCAGAATTTCAATCACAATCTCCCATTAGAAATATTAACGCAACACGATTAAAAATATTTCTAATTTGTCAACTGATGTGCATCTCATTGCTGTACGCTCAAAACTACTCACGCAAACATTGATCATATGTATTATTAGGTTTTGGTGGTTTGCAATAGTTGTTCGCCACGATGTTGTCATTTTTCCCCACTAATTCTACAGCCTTACGAAATTCTTAAATTTCTTAATTTGTTAAATTCTTAAGAAAGTTGTTAATCATCTTAACACAAACAACATACAGCTTTAAATAGGCAAAGTTGCGATGTATTTGATATCATCACATTAAAACAATATAAAAAACGAGTACACAATATATAAAACGAGTACATCGAGACTTTACCTTTTTTTACCCAGATATTATTTTTATTAAAAGTAATAGCAACTATTTTGTCTTAAATTCTTTACTCTAAACGATAGAAACGGAAAAACCTGTACATTATTTAAGCACCGTGGTTTAGATACAACAGAAGGGTTTAAAATGTAACCATTTTCGAAACCCTTGTAGCATATTTCATGCATCACACTCTGAATATATTTCATTTTTTCTTTATTCATACTATCATGAATTTTTAAAACGATCATTTCCCAAATTTGATTAACTCCCCAACCAGCAGCAGCTAAAGCTCTATTAACCTTCGATTCCTACTAGTGTATAGCATCCGTTATCATTTACATCCTCACGAGGCAGTGCTACCAATTATCCTGCTTATTCATGCTTAAAAAACATTAATTTAGTTTTAATCAACCATAGAATACTCTGACATGATTAAAACAATTACCATTGTAACTGCTTTACACTAGAGGGTCAACATTGACTACTACAACAAGCCACTTTTCACCCGGACTCGCGTTTCTAGTTCTGATACGTACCGGTTGACCTCAACAAAAAAAAGTTCACCGAAATATTATTTATTAGTTTCTAGAATAACAATTGCATGCATAAGACAGATACTATATAGATTAGAACATCTATCTTGTGTAAGCAATTGGTGTTCTAGATACCAATAAATAATAGTCCTAATAAAATTTTGGCTTATCTTTTTTGGATCACCCTGTAGAGTGGTGAGGGACAGTCACGAACTCCATAATTCACATTAGAGATAAAGTCGAGGGTCTGTCTTATTCCCTTCAGTTATTTTATATTGAACTTAGCTCGTAAACGAGTTATAATCAATATAACACAATCACTTATTCAATTAGTGAGCTCAATTTATAAGCTACAGTTATGAATTAGCTTTTCTCGCGAATGTTTCCAGTTCTTCCTGATTTAGCAACGCCTCCCACCACCACTGTATCGTATTTTATTATATTAACTGAGTCATAGTCTACTACAACAACAACGTTTTTTCCCAGAGACTTTTGTCTAGCAGTGTCCATGAGACGGGTTCCAAAAAATTGTTCACCTCTTGATTCCAAATATTGTTCACCTGCAAAAAATTGTTCACCAGCTTGGTCGACTGGTGAGCGAGTCTGCTTTCGAGCGAGAAGACCCGAGTTCGAATCCCGCTGCCGACATGGTTGACACGGCTAGAAATACGGCATGGGACTTGGGTAAACAACCGAATAATTATCGAAGTAATTATCCGATCCAAGAATGGGCCAGAAGGTTCGTTCCTATAGCCTCATTCTATTTCTATTTCTCTCAAGAAACAAAGAGTCACCTCATCCTGGTGGTGCTTGTTGGCCTCGAACTCGGCACGCGCCCACTGAGTGAGCTCCTCCCGCTGGGGGCCTGGTGGGAGTTTCCGCACGTCCCTCAGTACTGCACGGTACAGCTTCAGCGCCTCCGACCGTAGCATGAACTGTGGTAGTGCGTCTTTAGGTTACGCTCACATTCCATTCACATATTTAGTCAATTTCCATACAATTTTAAAGTATGGACTGCGCCAGAGCGTCTTCATGTTACGGGCCAAATCAATTTTTCAAGTTTTAAAATAAAGATGCATTACTTACCGTAGCATGGACTGTGGTCTCAACTTACCCATAAAGTTGATTTCTAAATGTTTTCAAAGAAAGAGAACTTATTTCCCAAACGAACTAGCAAATATGGTACTCTCTCTGGTCGGAAACAGTACAGGAGGAAAAATTCTATAAATTAAACTCATACTAATTACAAAGATAAAGCATTCATTCCATAAAAAAGATGAATTTTCATATAAATTTACCTAATCTTTGGATTTTTCTAGCAGGGTTTGCAGACGCTTCTTTGTCAATTCGTGCCTTTTTCCAGTGGTTTCAGCTTCTTTCATTTTCCTGTTATTACACAGTGGGGTCTGAAAAATCCCTTATTATTCTTAGGCAGAAACGATTGCGCGACTTTGTTATTTAACAGAATCTGAATGAAAACAGTGAATGCACTAGTTTTAGCACATCAGAAGCTAATTTTTATCACAGATGAAAAATGAATCATCATAAAAACGCTAAACGCCGAAATGCATTCCCGACTGCACAACTGCTTTCAACAAACGGGAAAACCAGGTTAGTATTTTTCCATTTACAAATTACGTAACATTTTTCTATTCATGAAGCACGCACATGGTGCAACTTTCCCGTTTTTACATAAAAAATAACTACAAGGCAGTTTCAGGCTTAACGAGTTCACTTCCCTAAAATAATATATGGCTACTTTAACCCTTTAGGGACGAAAAGGACCATACGGTCCTCTTTTACGGTCTTTGGGAGAATTGTTATAATAATCAAACTGTGAGCAATATGAGGTTTCTACTAGGTTTACACGCGGCGGCATATTACAGCGTCGTTCTTTTGGCAGCCTGGCTCTCAGCGTGCTTCATTGCATCAGTGTACAGACAGTCTTGGTGAGCTTAGACGTACAAACTAGAAAAAAAATTGGTCGCTAAAGGGTGAACAAACAAACAAACGGTGAACAAACATAAAAAGTACAAATAACTATAAAGAAAATGCTTAAGATTTACAAGAAACATGTTTTGTAATTACCAAACGAGTCACTGACCCTCTTCAGTGACATGACGTTGGAGGAACTTCCAAGCCCCGAGGCTCGAGCGCAGCATGCAGGCAACCACAGCATTGCTCAACCTGGAGACTATAAACACTACCTTCTGTCCACACACAGCACAGAAACCCGCTAGCAACACCGTGTGAAACTGGCGAGCATTTCCTTGTAAGGAAGATTCGACTTCAGACAATCAGCCGAGCAACGCAATAGCAAGCAACTTTTTTTTACGTATTTTTATTAATCCACTCTGAAAAAGACCATCTACCTAGTTACGGTTTACGTTCAATGAAGTTATAAACTAGTGGGTGGTAGAGTGGGGATAGAGGAGAATGCCGACTGAGTGACCGGGCTTCTGAAATAAGGTGATGGTAACAGTAAAATTCTGTGTAAAGGTTTCATGCAAGTGACTCTACAAAGGCACAAAGTTTGGCAGAACCTGCCATAGCAACTCTAGCAGAAATTAATGAATTAAGAAGAAGAAGAAATAAATAGAAACAACGATGCAGAGCAGGAAGTGGACCACTTGAAATAAGATTATCGTTAAAGAGAGAAAAAGTGGCGCAGCTCATCGAAAAAGCCTCTGATAAATAAAATAAAATCTTATGAAATAGATAGACATACATGAAGCCAAGAACAGGAATGATGGTGGTAGAAGAGGTTCACCGACATGTAAGGTCAAATGTTTCTTTAGAAAAAAGAAAGGCGGAATGAAAATGAAGTCTCAACTGACCTTGATCTAATGCTAAACGCACTACAATCCATAATTACGTTTCACAATCAGAATTGAGGCATCGTCATTATACAGTCAATGCGCAAATTCTAATCTTCAAAAGGTGGTAAATTCATATGAATATATACTTGAATTTACACAAAGTCAATTTGAATACAAAGGGAAACTGCCAACTCAAGTGTAAATCAATTGTCATTGCCCCTAATAGAATTGAGCATAACTTCACAAGTTCGGTGACACACAAGGTGAAAATAAGACTCCGGGACCCAAGGGGCGTCAATATCCCTTCACACGAGCAAGTCCACACAAAACTAGACAAGGTCGTGTCCCGTCGGGGAGACTGAGTCTATTTGATGTAGTCATTCCTCAGTAATTGGGTTAGCTTACGCAGTTACATCCTATAGTTGCATTATGTCATATAAAGACTACTCACATATCATTATGTAAGTAATTTTCCAGCTAAGTTGTGCACTATCGGGAGGATTTGAATCTTGAGGATGTTAAATTTTCTATCTGATTTCTATCGAAATATTCAAGTTTTCACAATGTAATTTCATGGCCCGAATTATTTCTCTTGGTTTGCCGGTGGGCGAGCAATCACGTGAGCTGGGAGAGTTTAGAAGCAATTTTGAAACTGAAACCTATCTACGAACATGCCACGATTGTAAGACGCACTGAAGCTTACTTACTCTTGTACGAGCATGTGACGAGCATCTCAGGAGCAAGAAAACTTTTTCTTACATCTTTTTCTGTGAACGAAATATTCTCCTTTAATGGCCACCCTCCAGAAACATTAGAAAAGACCAGGATTGAGTTAATTGATTGTTACACTAGTATTATGTAATTGTTTCTAGGTAACCTGGTACTAAGGCGCAATCCGAATCCGGTTTCTAGGTAACCTGGTACTAAGGCGCAATGTATACTGACAATGGTGAGACTTGTGCAAGAGCTTGAAACTGTCCAGATTTTACAATTTGTGCTGATAACTTAGCTGAGAGTAGCTCCAAATTCCTCAGAAGAACTCTGAGTTCCATTCGTGCTCTGACAGCACTTTGGTTTTCAAAAGCTAAGGTGAGCTTTGGTACAGCACAGTAGCACCTCGTCCCTTGGGTAAGAATAAAGACAGTATCTTCCATCTTCAGCACCTGCCCTCAGGAGTCATTCCAAGTGTGTGTTTGCTAAATTTTACAGCTCAATAAGCCTCACAAGAAATAACTAGTTAAGAGTAAATAAAACCGAGTATCAAAAGCTGCTGCATACTTTTTACTTTCATTTGTAAACATGAAAAATGCGGAAGAATGAATTTTAAAAACAGCAAAGTTCAAGCCAGCTGTACCTCGTTTCTATGACTGCTGGATGGTAGAAGGAAGTAGGCCGTGCGCTTTAACGTGTGTTAACAAGACATCGGCAGACGAAAATTATGAAACCTCTACTGTAAAATATGATCAGTTTCAAAAAGACTTCCCTCTAGATCTTCAAGAAAAATATTTGATAAAAACAGGGTTCAGTAAAACTATTTTTTAACCAAATGAGTAAACCACTAGACCAAGTTCATGAGGTACAATTGCATAGAAATTAAAGGTAGACTGAACTGTGAACTGACGGAACAACTGTGACTGAGCCCACGATGGGCCTTATAAAAACATGTAGATCAAATTTCAAGCATCATAGTGTATAAAAATAATTATTTTAGTGAAGAAATGCTCATAATTATTTAGTCGAGGAATGAACAATTTTTTATACGTTCTTTCTCTGAGGAAATTCATCATCGTCTGAGTCCAACTCGGTGCTCTCATCAGAGTCTGATGATGACTCTGAACTGGAACTCGACTCGTCACTAGAGTCTGAAGAGTCATCTGAATCTTCACTAGAACCTGCGTCTTCACTAGAACCTGCGTCTTCACTAGAACCTGCGTCTTCACTAGAAACTGCGTCTTTACTGGAACCTGCGTCTTTACTGGAACCTGCGTCTTCACTAGAACCTGTGTCTTTACTAGAGCCTGCGTCAGTAACCTCGGAGGCATGACTAGAGCTGACCCCATCTAACACGAGCTGGTCAGCAGGGCGAGTATGGAAAGCTGTGATCGCAGGATTCACGAAAGTGAGAGCATGCAGTGACATGCTCAGGTTCTCAACAGCCTCAGTCTCCGTGTTAGCTGGGGATGAAAGTGAGGAATCCTCCTCTACAGTCTTGCGTGCTATGTCCTCTAACACCTCCAAGTCTAACTCCAAGTGCGACTTCTTGAGCTGTACCTGAAAAATAAAATAATTAAAAACTATAACATGGCACTACATACATAGGATAGTGGTCCGTGATAATTTTAATTCCCGCATGAAAAAGAAATATTTTGGGTAGATGATTTCGCAAGTGTTTTATATATTTTGAGGAGGTATTTGCCTGAAAATTGAGTTGCATTGATATCCAATGCTTCTAAAGTCTCTGACTGGAATGGTGAACATTTGAATTGTGCATTGTCGACTTCTAAAACTGTGTCTGTCACACGTCGTAGAGCTATTTAAATCTGGTATATTCTGTTTGCTTTGTATGAAAACTACCGATAGTAATGGCAAACGCAGAGTTTTGAATGCACTGGAATTTCATTACAGAGCTCAAGAAAAAGTAAGAGCCCATTACTAGCTTAGGGCGAACTGACTTTTGGTATACGGTGACGTCCAAAATTAAGGAAAAAATATAAAAAAAAATCAAATCTTAAAAAAATGTCGATCGTTTGAAATTTTCACCGAGTTCAGACATAAAATACTTAAACTATTTCCCAAATATTTAGGTAAACTAAATAATACCACCATAGTTATTTAACATGTTATTACTTGTTGAGTGTCCAAAATTAAGAAACAAAATAACGCTTTTACCCCAACATGACAACAAAACAGATCACAGATAGTTTTTTAATATTTAGTACTGCGACTTTTGTTTTCAATCACTGCAGCAAATCTATGAACGTAGAATTTTATCAAATGGTGACATTTAGCAACTGTAATCTCGGCCTGATCCTGTTGTAATTTTAGCTACAAATCTTCAATTGTTGTTGGATTTCTCGCTAGAACATTTGTTCTAGAATCTTCCATAGGTTTTCTATTGGATTCATGTCGGGACTCTGAGGTGGTCAGTCCATAACCTCTACTCCTTGATCCTTAAGATAACCCATAACGAGCTTTACCTTGTGGCAGGGAATATTATTCTGCATCAAAATAGGAGTGTCAATTACAGAATTCTGCAAAACTAGCACATGTTGTTCTAACACATTCTTGGAAAAAAACCCGGATCAAATCGTGTTTAAACGCACAAGAGGTGATGTACCCTGGCCTGATATCATACTGAAAAGTATCACGCTTCTCCCACCTGACAATAGTTTTCTTTCTACAGTTTAATTTCCAACTTTCATCAATTCTTCATTTTGCAAGCTACTCACTATCGCTACCAAATACATTAAAGTTAGATTCATCACTGAAAAATACCTTGTTCCATTCGTCTCCTGACCAACTGATATTTTTTTTAATGTCAATCGTGCTGCATGATTATTTTTACGTATGAGCGACTTTTTTCGACGAGACCTAGCATAAAGGTCTATTTCATGCAATCGTCTGGACCCAGTTTGTCATGAAACATTTGTACGACCATTAATTTTACTAGGAATTTTACCGACAGTTAGAAAATGGTCTTTTAATGCTAGGCGTTGCATAACCCTGTCTTCTTTTACTGTAGTTTTTCTTGGTCTACCCAGCTCCTTTGTATTAATTAGCCTACCAGTTTCATCATAAGGTTTCAAAATTCGGCTCACAACACTTTTACAGTAGAACGATTTATTCGTCTAGTTCAATTGTATGATTTTCTTCCGTAATTTCATAATTCTGGCTTTAACAGCTGTATCAACTTTGATTCATTTAAGCATGGTTAAAAACGTCGTAATGAATGATGATAAGAATAGAATAGAATAAGGCAATAGGAACGAGCCGTTTGGCCCATTCTTGGTTCAATACCGAAGTCCCATGCCGACATCTTCTTTATCTTCATCTCGTATTATAAATTAACAGTTAGTTCAAAATTTGTATACGTTATTTGACTTTTATTTCTTAATTTTGAACACAAAATGTAATAAAATGTTAAAACACTATGGTAGTATCATTTAGCCAACATGAAAATTTGAGACATAGTTCAAGTACTGTATGTCTACCTTCAGTGAAAATTAAAAAAAAAATTAATTTACATTTTTTTAAGATTTGAAAGTTTTAATATTTGTTCTTCGATTTTGGACGGCATTGTATGTGTATACAGTTGAACCTCGATTTAACGGATATCCTCTCCCCTCTATTAGTCAGGTAAATCGAGGTTCAACATAATTCTTAAGATTTGTGAACAAAATCAGGGCGCGGCAACATAAAGTTACATCCAAAATTCGTTGCATCGGGGTCCGTTAGATCGAGGTTTAACTGTATGTCGGCCACAAATTTGTTAACACTTCAGGAGTATTTAACTGCGAGGATTGGACCTAAAAATGCAACTGACAGCGACACACAGCAAGTACTCTTAACGTTTCGTTGGCTCACCTCGAGTAAAGCAGCAGCAAGCGTGTCCAGCTGCTTGTCGCTGGAGTGCTGTTGCAGCCACAAGAGGTAGTCAGTGATGTAGAGGTCGTTAAGGAGGTGGTAGTTCTCCGTTTCATTGAACATATGACGAATTTCCAGCAGACATTTCACAATCATCTTCCTTCCTAAAAGTGAAAATAAGACGAAATGACTTGGATGCATACAAAACAAAAAACTCGTAAGATAAACAGTAAAACAGTCGAGAACTGAATAAATAATACCATATTATAGCAACGCAGGTTTGGAGGCCAATGTTGCAATTCTAATTTAATATTATTTTCATTTCAGGTACGTAAAATTAAAGTATCTGAGTAAACTTGAGAAATTCCAGAGAAAAAGCAATGATTCAAATTAACTAAAACTTAAGTATTTCAAATAATAACTCGTATGACCAAATTACAGTAACATTAATTAACTTCATCACATAGAAGTCGTCGACGGGAATTTCTTTAAAACTGTAATAAAACATTTGATATCCCCAAGCACACACACTCCTCCACACAAGCTTGAAATTACTAACAACAGATATGATTCTGTCGTCACAGTCAGAAAACGCAGGCGAGCAACAGTGAATGTAATAGATTATTGTACTCAATAATTTTACTTCATTCATCAAGTCTCAATCCGCATGGCAGATAAAGTAGCAGATGTTAGCAATTGAGTAAATAAACAATGAATTCCTGACCAAGTTTGAGGAGAGCAGCTGTGTCGGCGACGAGGTGAGACACAAAACTGAAGTCCCGAAGGAGAGGGAAGACTAAGCTGCGTCGAGCAAACACTCGGACGCCATCCTCAACGCTCTCAGGGTTCTGTAAGACATATCTTGCTAAGTATTACACATGTTGTTAAATAATACACATCTTGCTAGACATTACACATCTTGCTAAGTATTACACATTTTGTTAAATAATACACATCTTGCAAGACATTACACATCTTGCTAAGTATTACACATTTTGTTAAACAATACACATCTTGCTAGACATGACACATCTTACGAAACATTACACATTTTGTTAAACAATACACATCAAGCTAAATATTACACATTTTGTAAAACAATACATATCTTACTGAATATTACACATCTTACTAAATAATCTTGATGAATATTATGAATCTGGTAAAATATTAAAGATTAACAAGCTGAATAGAAACTAAGAGTGAATATAATTGAGTATAAAAAGCTATTGTGTATTTTTTTGCTAAAGTTTTGAATATGAAATAAATGGAAGGAAGAATTTTGACAATCGCCAACCAGAAACTGGTTCCAGTGGTATCATTTACACGTGACTTTCAGTAGTCTTTGCTGCAACTTTCCTTATACATAGACTTTGACAAACGCATCCACCTGCAGAGAGTATATCATCGAGACCAACTATTGAAGAATGAGTAGACATGAAGTATCGATGATATTCCTGCAGTTACTTGGAGGAACAAAGAGCTGCTCTGAAAAGCTTTCGCGGGACAAAGAGCCGCTCAGAAACCCAAGATAAAACCGTAACTACAAAACTAAACCCCCCAACCTCATGCAACAAGTGTTACTGACTCTGCCATTAGTTGCTGAGATTGCTATTTATAAGCGCTAATTACTCAAGGTGTGCTAACGAGGACAAGAACTAGTATTAGGATCCTCTAATTGGACTTACAAATCCAATTCATGCACAAAATTGTAAGACCTCTCATGAAAGTTAAGGCATTTAAACTTGTCACGGTTTCCCTGATGTACGATCCGAAGGTATAGTACCAATGTTGTTTATTTTAAATTCATTAAACATTACTAGTTACTAATATTTTTATTCATTCAGAAATATTTACCAGAATTTAAATTATGCTTATTTCAAGTCTAAGTTTGTCTCCAGTTAATCATAGTCAAATTTTTTCGGCCAAAAATAGGTTCAAATTAACCGTGTTGGGAGCATTTCCAGTGTTCAGTGCAAGTTCAGATTTCAACAATGTTCCGAGCATGGTTGAATATACATTCAATACTTGAAGAAACACGTTCAAAATTACAACACAAATTTCACATTCTTAGTCTATGTCTTCGTATGTTTAAAACAAAGGCAGCACGGACATCAAACCAAGAGAGCTGGGATACGAGCTTGGTGATGTTCCAGGCACTAGCGACGCAAGGCTCGTTTGCAGTGATGCGGTGGTTGTAACTCCAGGCCAGTAGCAGAGATACGAGGCCTGCGCACACCTGCACGGTGTAAAACGGGAAGTTAGGCATTTAGTCTTAAGAGCTGATGGCATGAGCGTTCTTCATTAGAAAAGAAGTCACCGTACAGGAAAGTTCCCTCAAAAGAAGCCACCGTACAGGAAAGTTCCCTCCAAAAAAGCCACCGTACAGGAAAGTTCCCTCAAAAGAAGCCACCGTACAGGAAAGTTCCCTCAAAAGAAGCCACCGTACAGGAAAGTTCCCTCAAAAGTAGCTCCCAGCTCCTCTTCCTGCACCTCTATCACAGGAATGCTTCCAAACGCGGAATAGACGTTGAAACTGACGTACAAGTCATAGATGAGATGATAGATGGATAAGTCTACACCTTGGACAGTCTACCAGCGGGAGAAAATGCGCCGAACAACAAAATCAAACACTCTTGGAGAACGGTATGGTCAGTTTTGTTACGGACAAAATTGCAACAATTTTAACACATGGTCACCACGATGAGTTCAATCAGTGTACCGTTGAATCTAACTGAAAACACAATTAATGACAAAAGAACTTCCAGAATTAAAATGCAGCGTCAGGAAAAAAATGAGTGAAAGATATTGTTAAAAGCTATAAGCAAAAAACAATAAAAACAAAACCTACCAAAAGTACTCAAAAATGGAACTGATGGCAGTTCCTCAGGTTGACCGTTTAACTAACTTAAAGACAGTAGATAGTGAGCACGACAAGCTTCCAGAGATGCCCTATAGCGACGCATCAGAACATCAAAATAACATCACAGTGAAGAGCTTACACACATACCTCGTTAGTTTCTCGGCCAGCTTCTATCAAAATTTCGCGTTTAGGCAGCTGCAGCAACGCTGTTTCTTCTTCACGAGAGTAATCCACTGAAACCAAAAAACAAGTGAATTCTATAGTAACAAACACAAAATATGTGTATTTAAATAAACAGAAAATGAATTAATTTCTCTACAACTAAAAAACAAACATTCCAGAACAAACAGGAAACTGGTATGTTAAATTGCAACCTGCAGTTCAAGGATGGCGCACTGGCACTTTTATGCACTGCCTCTTCAAATTGCTTCCATTTATTCCCAACTCTCGATTTCACTACGTTTCAATAATACAAATTTTTTCAACTTCTTACGAATTATTCTCTTTTATCGCATCATTCAACTCTAACCTTCACGACTTCAAGTTTTTCTGACTCATTTTCAGACTGCTTTCATCATCTCTTAATCTTGCTTCTACCACAAACAGATAACATATTTTCGCCCCTACGCGTGTCCATGCATGAATATCTTACAAGCGACTAACAATTTTCTACTACACCAATGCATAAGCAATTGTCTTCCCACCAATTATTCTCCTTCCACTTCGTTCACGTTAATGAAACACAGTCTTTAGTCTTAAAAATGTTTTTTCAACAATTAACGAATTCCAACAATTATCATTTCTTGGGAGCCGTTATCTATGTAATGAAAATATTTCATTTTACACTTCAACAGTAGCATGTCTCAACACTACACGTGTTCATTTACTATGAAAAATTAATCAGCCAACTCATACCAAAAACCTACAATCCCTCATTCTGCTCTAAACGCTCAATACCCAACATCCAAAAACATTTTATGTGGCTAGTTGGTAGTTTCTCGCATCAATCCTGTAGACATCGTTTCACTACGCAATTCAAAAAAGCGTTATTTTATATGAATAGTTAAACTTTTTCACGTTTTCCTATTCATCACTTCACCCACTCTACCTTTCACTACCGCAAGCATCACAACGCCCTTCCCTTTCCCCGTGGTTTTACTCAAAGCACACAGACCAGACTTTCATTTTCTCGTTAAAACATTCATCTCATTTTTCTTTCTTTTTGACTAGCATGACAGCCACGTGGATCAAAATTAGTAATCCTTAATGCTAGAGTAGTGCAAACCTTCCTTCTCTGCTTCATATGCTTGCAAAAGCAAATATATCAGGATTTCCCTAAGAACTTGCACTCCATTTCACTTTTAGTGACTTCAGAGTAGTATATAGGAAGACTGACTGTCTTTACAAACAGTCCCTATATGAGCAATGTATAGAAACTGTTCTATAGACGAGAAAAAACTACTTCTACATTAAATTTTATTACAACATTAGCTTAAGATGCAGCTGCCAAACTGACTATCCTAAGTTCTCTAATAATCTGAGTGAGCAGACCAATCTCCACACAGCACAGCTCTAGTCCCATCGTTCCATACATACCCTTAGTTTTATCCCAAAACCGGAATTGTGGCACAAACTGGATGTGTTCAGCAGCTGAACCTTCAAACAAATCAGCTAAGTAATGCTCAATGTTGAAATTTCTTGCCTCGTCTTCATGTCTTAATTGACGCCTCTTGACAGCAGACGTGGAGTTGGGGCTTGGTAAATCCAAAACACCGTACAGACCTTCCTATGGAAAGGGGAAACGCATCATATAATTTTGTATGATAGAATTTATTTCTCAAAGTAGTAAAAAAGTCAAACATTTTTAACCATGAACTTCGTAGAGGACCAGATCACAATGTGTAAAATATGCTATACATCTCAAAAAATAATTCATTACAAGGACCAAGGATCATCCAGAAAAAAGAAGGGAAAAAGGAGATGAAAAAACTGAAATGCTCATGCACGATGTGCTGGAACTGCTGTGCATACATCTCACAATGGAGAGAAACAAGCGACTGCAAAATACATAACTAAATCTAATAGAAACTCTTCCAATACAGCTGGATTTACATGAGGTGGCTCAGAATACGCTGAAAATGCTCTAAACCAAAAAAATATATACTTTAAAGTACATTCATAAAAATAAGTTGTCAGGACACATAAAAGAAGAATGGAAGTTTTTAAATTTATGTATGAACATGTTATTGACTATTATTAAAATATTAGCGTACCCGGCAGTCAAAAACGACAGCAGGGATTCCGTGATAATATTTCAGTGGTGCTCGCCAATGAACAACATTAAATGGTCGGAGGAAGCAAGCGTCGCAAGTTTCAGTTCTTCTTGGCAGAAATATCGTTTATCCATTCTAGGCAGCGAAATAATTCTTTTTCGCAGGAAGGGAAGCATCTCAGATAATGCAAGTCAATGTCATGAAAAATAAACAATCTCTTCCTATGATATTGGTACAATGGGTGGGACTTTAATATTTATTAGCGTTTTTTACGATACAGTAAAAAACGGGAATGCCATTTCAATGAAAGAATACATCAGTGATAGGACTAAAAATTGACAAAATGCTTATTACTACTGTATATTGTGCAAACCATCAATCATTACAGGTCAGACAAAATAATCCCTTCGCCTAAAGCAGTTCTTTTATTACAACATTTTTGGTGAAAACATTATCGGTGTTCAATAACTTTCCTTTATAGTCATTTTGTGCAATGAAAATTTTCAAATTTTGCCTGGTCCTCGTTCTGCTGAGAGCAACATACAGTTGTCCTTGACCAAAAACGGGTTCCTTTAAATATAATCCCGCTCTATTGAAAGACTGTCCTTTCGACTAAATAGTGATGATAAAAGCTAGCAAAACGAAGTTGGCATCGCGTTAAGCTTAAATGGCAAATTTGTGTCACTCAGTGTCAAATAAATTTTCAGTATAAAAGCCGAGTGGCCTTTATGACTGCCAGTAAGGATGGTAGCGTGGATGAAATGCTCGCGAAGTCCTTTGACAAGCAATGTGCCGTTAAGCAAGCCTTGTCTTGGGCTTAAATTGCGCAGAAGCATGAGAATGGCCCCCCTTTTTCAAAGAAAGTGTATGCGGAAGCATTCCTGATGCGGTCTGCTGATGAAGAAACTCAGGTTGGAAGTTAACCCTTACTTCATCATCATCATCTTCAATGCTGTCGATACTTTTGTACTTCTTTTCATTTCTTTTAATTATCCTGAGGACCATTATTTAGATGAAGGGCATCCTTGTTCTTTGGAGTTACCACGATTCTAGTAGAGACCTCCTCTACTTGCCGCTCAGTTTGCTGCTCCAGAGAATTGCCGTAGACTGCAGTAATTATATTTTCTTCCGTTAGCAAATAGTTGGGAATCATTACAAAATTCTCTGAGAGGCCTTAAATATATTCAGTACGATCTTCACCAATGGTTAGAAGCCATTAGTAGACTTCATCTCGCCCTTTAATCCATGTTTGCATGTGGTTTGATAACCTGGACATGCTGCCAGAGAGATTTGACACATGCCTCAACGATAACAACGTTTGATCCACGCGTAATAACGTTAACTGTTTGACGGAAATCGCCGCCAAGAAGCAGAATCTTCCCACCAAAGAGATAGAGACCGTCCAGGATCCCTCTGAGGAGGTCAGCGACTATGCGTAAGCCATTGCTTGAGAGCATGGAGGCTTTGTCAATTATTATCAGCTTAGCATTATACAGGGTGTCCCGCAAAAATGTACCCAATTTTTGTATTTGTATTAATAGCACCAACTGTTTCCCGAATCATTGCTCGATCGTTCTCGGTAACGTTCCCTGGCTCCCTAGATCACCAGATTTGTCCGTTTGTTATTTTTTCTTGTGGGGCTATCTCAAGAGTAAAGTGTACACGACTCGACCAAGAACTTTGGATGAGTTAAAACAGAGAATTCAGGATGAAATGCACAGTATCCCAGCTGAGATGTTGCAGCGATGAGTGAGGAATCTCAACAGCAGATTTCAAGAATGTATTCGTACAGGAGGACGCCATCTACGGGACGTAATTTTTAAATAATGAAAATTCCATCCCTGTTTTTCAAATGGCATGTTTTAAAGTTTCAATTACTATGAATGAAATATATTTCTTCCATCACTTTTGGTTGTATTAGATTGTAAAAAGTTCCCGTTTTTTTTTTAAGTCACCCTGTATGTAGAGTGAGATGCTTATATGCTTGACACAGTGGCTATATTGAATATTTTATATTATATGCTATATTGTATAAACAAATATACATCGTATAATACATATATATATGGTATAGCATTTTTAAAATGAACATAAGTGTTTTTTACACGTAATGAGTATATAAACTAAGTCGCCGCAGACAGCCAAGTTGACAGAATTAAAGATAAAATGAAGGATTACCTCAACAACTGGAACATTTGAATATTTGTTGGCGAAACCATACTTCGGGCCTTCAGTTATGGTTGGCTCAGGAAGTGTTTGTGGCTCATAGAACTCTTCTAAATCAATTGCTTCTTCCTCTTGCTGGGACTGGTCTTCCAGAAGGCCATCTGTAGATGCTGGAAGCAGGAAAACATTTTGGAGAAAACTTTACCAAAATGTAACAAGATAGAACCACTGTTGGTTAAAAGAACAAAAATACACACACACACACAGCCCTTGCAACTCCAAGTAGTATGATAACAATTTGAGGCAGAGAAGGTATTTACTCTAAAGGACTAGTCCTCAGATATACATCAAACCTAAAAGAAAGACATTCACATGCGAGTGAACCTAAAATCATAGCGGTAATGGAATAACATCCAGTGTGCTACTCCAGATCTGATACGAGAAAATCTAAGGGGCAATTTAGAGAGATCAGTATTCAGTAGCTGCACTTTAATGCAAGTCACCAGTAACTGTGAGCACAGCAAAGAGAGCTGCAGAATATAAGCTGCCCTGAGCACAGTCTAGTTGCACAAACATGCAGAATCCAGAAACTAGATAACACTCAGCAAGCCCTTCATTGATACAACTTTCAAAGTCATACAGATGATTATCTCAAACTTCAACAACGAAAATTGTGTACATACACCTAGCATATCAGGCATACAGAGGTAATGATAGTTAGTGCGATTAATGCAGGGTCCCCACAAATAAGAACTGATGAATTGATTTGTAAGGTTTACAAAACTTCCAGGCAAGTTCAACAATGCATACGAACGACTCTTTTAGCCCTCAGGAAACTAAGAGGCTATCAATAAGTACTTATTACTACTAGTATATCAAGGAACTTGGAAAATTGAGAGAGATACTACAAACGATTGAAATCAGTAAAACCATTGAGAGCTTGAGGCGAGGAAGCTAAATTGCATTTTATTTTATATTATTTTATTTGTGACTAGTGAGAACAAATAAAATGAAGTGCAAAAGTGTCCTGGTGAAGTGAACACACTACGTCTTGCTGGAGGGAAAAAGAGGAAATAAACTGAATAGTGTAGTGGAGAAACAAGTTTAAGAGTTGCTGAGAAACTACGAGCACTCAAGGAATGACTAACAAATGATTGAGATACATACAACTGTACAGAATGGAAAAGAAAAAATCAAAAGATCAGTTACACAAGGAAAAACAACCCAATTTTAAAACTATAAGTGGGCAAGGAAAATGTCCAGAAAGAAGTCAAGAAAGAAAAACAGAAGAATAAGTATATGTACTCAATCAGTAAACAAGACTCCATTAACATAAAGCAACGAATTAATTTTAAATCCCATATAAAACCACCTAAATAAGTTCATTGCAAGAAATATTCAACATAACAGAACAATTATTACTAGGTGAAGTATTCTACATGACTAGACAGTTCCTGTGAAAATTCCAAGATTTAGATTTGACCAATTTAACATTATTCTAAAGATAAATGTATTACAGACTTACAACGAATATTTGTGTTTTAAATGAATGCTTTTCATTAATATATACGGAACTTCCATTCTGTATCTTACCTACCGATAACATGGCCCCGATAGTACCTGTTGAAATTACTTGGTTTAAAAGTGATAAAATTAAGGATCTATAAATTAAAATACATATTTTAGTCTGACCCGTGGTACTATCATGATCTGAATATTTTTCATGAACACAGTGTTCCCTAGCTACTTAGCGTTTCGTTCATTGCGGACTCGCTATTTCTATTTTTCTATTTATCGCGTTATTTTCGCTGTTCCACGGCATTTCGCAGTACTCGTTCTGCCCATACGTAGTACGTGTTGTACAGTAATATATTTGATGAACTTTGCATTAAAAATTACAAAATGTATAAAGATATATTAAAAATAATCATTCTAACACTAATAGAATATCACAAATCATCAAAAATTACAATTTACAGTAAGTAGCGTGTTTATTCAGCGGATGAATACACCAAAAACAAACAGCACTATTTGCGCAACGGTTGCTTGAGACGCTATTTGCCAACGTGAGATTGTAAACAACACAAAATTGGTTGATTGATGGAAAGCGACCAACGAAAGAACGCTGTTCTGTATCCTATTCGCTGATTGGCTCAGTAACCGTCGCATCTTGTTTTCTTCTATTCGAGCAGAACTTTCCCTCACTGCTTTTCTATTTCACGTTAGCATCTAACTATCGTGTGTGCGTAGTTATAAAACGATATTATACTGTCATTTTGTGAGTGATATAAAAATGAATATAGCGTCCCTACATCGCGGATTTCCACTTATCGAGGGTGGCCCTGGAACGTGACACTCGCAATAAGTGAGGGAACACTATATATACAGAACTTCCATTCTGCACGGTATTTACCGATAACATGACCGTGTAAGAGAAGAAAGCTAATAACAGAAAAATGGAGTATTTTACAGTGATCCAGCGCCTTTGGTATCAACACTATATAATAAAAAGCCAGATGTCTCCTTAAATAAATAAATTTAAATGTTTTTTGCACGTAATTTCTTTTATGTTATTATATTTGGAATCTCCCTTAAATACTGGTAGTTAAATCCATCGACTTTCAGTTATACAGATTTTTAACTGTTGGAGTTAAATCCGTAGACTTTTTGATTTGGTCTGAGAATCTGTTGCTTTAAGTTCTTCCTTCATATGCATGATATTAAAACCCGTTATTTTTAACGGGCATACACACTAGTCGACAACATAATACTTGTAATACATGCAAACCCGTTCTGATTTCAGTGCAATATTTTTTAATCGGTAATAAATAGGAAATACTGGGACGGACACACACAGATAGAGAGAGATGGTGATACATTGTCGATTATATATGCAGATAACATACAATATGGTACAAATTCTACATGAAGTATGACAACTCTACTAAGGTCCACTTTAATGAAGCATGCTCTTGTTTGAAGTTGATGCCATCTAATCTAATACTAAGAATGACTGTCGTGTGTTTATATATTTATTTTTATGTTTCGTGTCACTTTAAAAAAAATAGAGATCCAGAGCCTTACATACTCGAGTCCGTATCGTGGATACCGAGTTCAGCGGGGTATTGCATATTACAATATACATACACAAGCTCGCAGTTGCTTTCAGTAATGCTGAATTTCTGTATCTAGGATATGACACGAATGGCTATAACTACTTCTATTGCGGCTCAAAAATACTGTATTCTAAGTGTTTATTACTGTCACAAGAAAAATAAGTTACCTTTGAAATAAGCTTAAGCATGGAAACTCCACTCGAACGAAAAAAAAGACTGAATCGAGAGCGAAAAAGAAGAGCGAGAGAAAGATTAACTCAAGAACAACAAGCTACTGTAAGGCAACAGAGGCGGGATCAGTATGCAAGTGCAGTATGCATTGTGTTCTTTATGTAATTTTATTTAATATCTTTCCAACAGTATTTGCCATCAATTTTAATGGCACGGGTACACTTGTGTTCTATATGAGGCACTCCATGCCACAAGGACAAAAATGCCACCAGCTAAAAAAACGATTTCTATGGTATCATACATTCCAAAATTTTAGAGCCGAGCTTGATTTTTTGGCCCCGTCAGCTAATGAGACCAAGATCACATTGGTATCTACACGATTAATCATGTTACGGGAATTTCCATTTTGCAAACTTGTATGACCATTACTCAAAACTCGTTTTTGGTATCTTTGCCCTTGAGGCATGCATTGCCTCATATGATGCCTGTATTTCTCAAATGCTAAGCTCTTTCTCGCAGCTTGCTATATTATGCCATTCAGAAAACTAATATGCAATATGATTTTGGAAAGTATAACCCTGAATTAGTCGTATAACCTTGAAAAAACAAGAATATTAGTTCCTCTAAGAACTAATTTTATTAGTACAGACATGCATTTTAAGTTGCATACTATGCACACCCTTTTAGAAACAAATTAATGAAATAAAAATTTTACTCACAAGATAACACTTCAATGTTTGGAACAATACTTGATGTCTTAGGAGTGAGTAGATTAGTTAGCATATCAAGCCCCGGGAAGAATTGGCCATGTTCCTCTTTCTTGCAAGTGATGATGAACGAATTCTCTGAGGCATCATAAGTAGCTTGACAATTGTTTGATGTTTCACTATCTTTTATATTGTGAGGAAGATGCAGTCTGAAAAGAAATATATTGATGAAGAAAACAAACTATAAATAGAAGAAAATCGGATCAGCGGCAACATTCATTTCAATTACTTCAATTAGAGAATAACAATTTATGACCACTACCTACACAGTGGGGGGAAACAAATATTCATAGATGTTCAAATTCTTTATTCATTCAATTTCTGATGAACAAAAATGGAATACACCAATATTATATTCACACACAAGTATATAATAAAAACATTGATATCAGTGTTTTTTTAATATACAGTAGTCCTTCGCTATATCGCGGTTTACTTTTCGCAGATTCAGTGCATCACGTGTCTTCATGGCGAGCTAATGTACATGATCAGCATTTTAGTTAGAATAGAATAGAATGAGGCTATAGGAACGAACCTTCTGGCCCATTCTTGGGTTGGATAATTACTTCGATAATTATTCGGTTGTTTACCCAAGTTCCATGCCGTATTTCTAGCCGCGTCAACCATGTCGGCAGCGGGATTCCAACCCGGGTCTTTCCGCTCGCAAGCAGATTCGCTCACCAGTCGACCAAGCTGGTGGTGTTGATGGGTGACTACGTAATCACAGCATTGTGCATCCTGGCCTCTTGACATGCTTCAGTGAGTACCCCGTCTGCACTCACATGCTAGTCTCATAAAGTTACTGTACTATTACTGCCATTAAAAATGTATTATGATTACATGTACCATATATTCAGTCCATGGAATAAAACATACATATGAATGTGTTGTTTGACCTGATATGGTCGAAGACACAATACGAAATAAGATAGCTCATACATTTCTTTCATTCTTCTTACATGTACAGTAAAGTAATAAAATAAGTATGATGCTGCTACTTTGCTGATTTTTAATTATTGCCGGTGGTCCAGGAATGTAACACACGTGATAAACGAGGGATTACTGTATTTCAAATGTTCAAATATTAACATTATTCCTCCATTCCCATATTATTCATCAATATTATCAACATGGTACTTAGGCTACAGTGATTGGTTACAGGTCTACTGGGTTGTACAAAAGATCACGTTTAGGATTACTACAAGACACTGGTTAAAAATAAAAAAATTCAGAAATTTGTTTGCCAGAATCATTTTGTAAAGAAAAAAAAAAGAAACATCTTCCAACTTATAAACAAATTATTTCACTGCTAAAATTTTGATTGCCTTTCTAAACTCACTAGGTTCTTTACATTTTCCTCTCCCAGAATTGAACAAGTTATTGCTTTTACAAAATCCTTTTTCACCTCCTGACATCAAATGTGTAAGCTTAATTCATGCAGCAACTTAAAAATTGAGAAAAAATAAATTCAAACTCTATTCCAGAATTACAAATGATTTTGCACTCAATTTTGATCATAATCAAGGACAGAAGTAGGAGAAAATAATGTAATATGCATGAAAGCTTCATTGATATTTTATTCCACCTGGGTACTTTTTTGCACTGAAATGACATATATAATAAAGATTCATTCATTGAAAACCATTATATGAACAGCAGCAACAATTTTTACTATTAGGAATATAAAAGATTTTTTTATTTTGCTTCTTCAATGTTGTTCTCATATCATCAAGTGCAATGCAGATAAATTGAAACAAATTTTACAGAAAATTAAAGTCAAATCATAGAGCTATTGAAATGAACTCACCTGAGAAAATATGGAGGGGAAGTAAAATACAACAAATTATCACTTGCAGTAACATCAGTAGCCTGAAGTCTTGCATTAGGTGCATACACTGTGATGATCACAGAGTCATCATTTTGACTTAACCTGAAAATGGGAGTCAACATTTTTGACCATAGAAAAATAAAGAAGTACCTAAAAGTTGAAAAAGAAAAATTATTAACATACACTGAAAGATCTGAATTTCAGACATTATCAATGCAAATATCAGTGTCTAATACATACTGTTTAAGCTTCATTCAAATACAAAGTATATAGGCTAAAATAACCATTTTTAAAGCCTTTTCAGTTTGAATGAGAAATCTTCCTTCTCACTTATTTTTCCTTTATCTCTCAAACCACTTAGCTTTTCCAGTAAATCTTCTACACTTTACTTTCCCAATTATCTGCTCTGCTGTGGCATACAACATTTTTGCCATCTCTTTGTTCAGGTCATTTACATTCCCATTTCTATTCCATACATATCTCCCTAGCTCTCTACCAAATTCTTCCCAATTTACTACTTACAAATGCCGCTTTTCCTTTACACTGCTCATCGCTGGCAAAACCTCTTTTCCACACCATTTGTACTTCAGAACAAGCATCTGGTGATCAGTATCAATATCAAATTCATTTTTATCCACATACATTTCTCTGACATGCTGGCTTGCTTCATGGTTCACTAACACATAGTCAATTGCTGCTTTCCATTCCTTACTCTCCCATGTTTGCAAACCATTCCCTATTGTGACATTTAAATTTACAAACTCATTTCCTTTACAGAAATCAATCAATTTACACTTATTTTCATATACCTTCTCACCAAGTATACCAACATGGCCATTCATGTCTCCCATTATAATCATTGCGAACCTGCTAAATTCTTGCACTACTCTTTCCCGTATGGTATACTACTTCACATTCTCTTCCTGCACTAGTGGTCCCGTAGACTTAGATTTGAGGGCCAGCGTTTGGCTGGGGCCTTTAATTCCCTCTAATACACACACACACATACAACAGGATGGCATCCCAGAGTTTTTCTCCTGTGAGCCAGGGTCGTCTAAAGTAATTCCTCTGGGGCCACCATGAGTCATTCCATGTAAATGAACCAGTTAAGTGGGAGATCCAGAGGTTCATGCACTTCTTCTTCTTTGTCGTGTTTACATGGGGCTTCGAAAACTTTCAACGTGACTGAATTCATGTTACGCACATTCTGTATCCGCATTTGGGAGAGAAAAATATTCTCTAAAAAATATGAAGTTTTTGAATTAATAACCAAGACTCCTTGGTATGGAAATTTTAATATTAAGAAACCTACAATTTTTAACTTTTATTACCAGTGTCCACTGTAAAATTTCTGTAGTGATGATTATTTCTAACAAGCATATAAATTTTATCGCTATTTTATGGTAGCGGACATTTAGTTAGCTGAAATAGCTATTATCGAAAATACAAGACTACTTCAAGTTAAAGATGAACCCTGAATAAAATATCAAAAATGAAACGTTGGGCCAAATGCAGGCTTGGTCATTGTTACAGCCTTTAATTCCTTCTAAAATAAATTTATTTTTCTAAAATACTGGATATGTACAAGTATTGGACCATTCAGTACAATCTCGGTTAACGAACGCCTAGGATAACGAATAAATCGGTTAACGACCAACAACTTCGCTAAAAATTTGTCCCGGATAACGAATAGCAAGACAAAGAACCCGCGCGGCATCCCAACCTCAATCGCGCTGGAGACGCATGTTTTTATCGTGTTGCATCCGTGCTTTTGTTATTTTAGCGTTTTATTTGCATAATATAGCCCTCCAACAAAATTGATTCGGTTAACGAACGTTTCAGTTAACGACCAGCCTTCAGAAATGGATTGTGGTCGTTAACCGAGGTACTACTGTAGTTCAACCAAGAAAGGTAAAAGAGAGTTGGTTACTGAAGAATTAGGAATGGTAACTATGTATTGAAATGTAAGCGTATCAGTGTGCTCTGCAACAGGATCACTAGCACTCAATTAGGCAGCAAGGAATTAGAGCTCAGATGAACACAGTAAACAACTTTCAAAATTATATATATTCGTATATTTTGAAATTAAAAAATAATCATCTTTTTAATTTATAACGCTTAAAAACATCATAGACACCCTTAGAATATATTTCAGTAGACGTGGTATCATTCATCATTTTTCCTCCCAAATGCTGAAAATTGCAGAAATATGCTATGACGCAGGAAATGAAGAAACAGGTTCTTAAAAGCACTGCTAAACTAAAAGATTCATGACGAAAAATCATTTAAGAAATCAGCGAAGTTCTTAAGTTACACACACTTGCCGGCCCCCTCATTAGTGACGAGTTTAAATGTTTCACTACTTTCTGAACGTTAATTGGGTTGCATACTGTTGTCAATTTTAAGGTCCTAATAATCCGGTGTACCTAAAGCTTTTACTCAATAGACTCTGCTCCATTACAATAATATTTAAATACTATGATAGTTAAGTTTAAGGGAAAAAACACGCTTTACTCAACGCTGTAATAACAGAACAATCAACGTTTTTACACAAGTGTCATGAACATCAAGTTCCCTTTACAACGTAAATTTCAATGAGTGTCGCCCAACAGAAATGGAAGATTCTTCCTCTGAGTATCAATAAGGTTTGAGGTGAGCGTGGAGAGGTAGCTCCTGATTGTCAAGTCAACAGTCTGGAATTATCTATTTCATCCAATAATATTTGGTTTCTGTTATGAAATTTAGGGAAGTTTGAACATCTTTCTTTCACACAAACAAAAAATACCACAGCAAGAAATATCGTACGTTAGTCAGGAAAGGAGGGAAATCGTGGTCGTGACAGTCACGCTCAGGAGTTGAAAAATTAACTATTTTAATTTGAGCACTACACGGTGAAGTATAGATTTTAAGCACAAAAATGCGTGCAGACAGCAATAAATTAGATAATTGGAAGTAAAATAAACTAAATTGAGTAGCAGCTACTATGCAAAAACCTTGGTATTCAACATAATTGAGGCAGTTTTTACAGGTACTTTAACGCACAATTAATGAAAAATTTCATTGTTTCCAAAAGCCGTGCGCAATTACCAAGACAACTGAATGGCAGAAATAACAGATAACAGTGCGTAGATTCATTCATTTTGAATACAATTACATTATAGTCAGAAAGATTTTATTCAACAAATCATTTCCGTAATTACTTTTTTTGATCTTCCCAATGGTCACATGAATGAACCTTGAGGTCCTGAACCTGAAACAGAAATCACACATTTCACATACCGTGTGGTGAAATAGACTTTTTTGTGCAAATATAACTACCCGAGGACATTATAGCTCACTTTCTTAGCACTGGAGAATTTCCCTTTTCAAGGGAAAAAATCTTTAAACATAGTATGGAACAAACACCGATAGCTTCCGTAAAAATTAGCTGTCAACTGCTTGGCATACAGGTATAATATAAGCATGATTTTTTTTCTCGTATTCAATTTGCAGCATAGTTAAAAAATTCCTTTTCAAGTCAGAGGCAACTATATCGTAAGGGTTGGGTGAAAAAAAGGGAAAGTCATGAGTATTTTCGACACGAAACCCAAAAAAACTTGATAAAAGAATATATTTTCCAATTATTGTACTTTGGGACTTGAGTGAAATCTTCATGATTTATGGCAAATTATGCTAATAAAAAGGAACTTCTTTTAAATACTAAGACCAATGCAAAATAAACATAATAAATGTTTCATTGCCGCCAATTAGTACAGAAAAATGGCATTTCCATGACGAACCAGATAGATTGACCTTATCGTGCACGGGCTAATCCAATTTGAGCAATTACGGAGTCACACGAGATATTACACCTTAAGAAAATAGTCCCATTGCAAACTCCCGTTCTTACACACAACATGAGGCTCTAACGAGCGCATTTCATACATAAAAGTACAATAGAAACAGCTTTAGAGCTCAGTATCAAAATATACATACCGGGTTACACTACATTACTACGACCTTGAAAACGCTGCAACGGGCGAAAATTTTTCAATTTTGATCGATATAGAAATAGCTACGTACAAAATGGATATGCATGACGTTGTAGCCTGAAGAGCACTTGGGACTCGAGTAAGAGCAGTAGAGTAATGCCTAACGCTAAGAAATTACGGCTCCTTCCTTTTCTTTCGAAAGTGAGCAAAAAATTCAATTTTCATTACTATGAGAAGTTTCAATAGAAGTGAATTCAACGTTGTATTGTACAACCATTGATTTTTCATTCAGATACAAGAGTAAATTCGAGATTTTTGAAGAGTAACTTGTGCTTGTACTCGTTTTTCGAGGTTTTCAAGAACGTATACTGTATCAAGATGAAAGAGAGGGGAAGACTGCAAGAACATATTTACAATTATTATTTAGGTATGACTTCCGATATTGTTATATTATTTCCAGTGTATCCAATTGAAATAGAAGCAATCCAGACTGAAACACTGTCCGTAAGTCTCGTGCTACGATAGTAATCAATTTGGTTATTCTAATTATGGAAGTGATGGGAATATCATGGCTTGACAGAGATATTTTGTACGGATAACAGAAATTTAAAATGAAGAAACAACAAATAGATTTTGTAAGTCATACCCTACACGTTCAGATGAAATAAGAAAAAAACTCGACATCTTCAACATACGGTAGAACACTCATCGATGAGCAAACCAGTCTGTCACAAAGAGCCGCGTTTTCTTAGCGTCAGGTTTGATGTCTCAGAGAGCGAGGTGCAGAGGCAGCTAATAATTACACTACAGTTTCACATGAGCTCCTGAAAATAGAGCAGCATCTTTTCCTACTACGATCACGTATGGTTCAAAATTAACTGGCCGTCAGTAGCTGACAACACACCCATTAGAGATCACTGTGACTTTCCAGCAATCTTCGTTCATAATTCGATTTCCAGTTTGATCGAAACCCGTATACTAAATACATTTTAAACATTCTATAAGTTAAGTTCGTTCTTCAGAAACTACGTTGAACAAGATGGGAACTTGCTTCACATAACAACCCGTTCAGTGCGAGGTTCTACCACTGATGTGAAGCGCGCTCAGAAAGCATTTCGCTCCACGCAGCACATGAGGCAGATTGCACTACTGTTAATTCAACACAATTTTCCACATCGAATGGCAAGTACAGCAAGCGATTTTTTTTTCGAATTGCATAAATTTGAGAAGGTCCTATTATGATATAAAATTGAAACCAATTGTAGCTTATAAGTAGGCTGTCAGATACACAAAAGTACACAGGATCTTTTATAAACAAAGCGCCTTTGTTGTGAGACGAAGGCGAAAGCACCACCATTCGATGACTGGTCAGCACTTGAGGTGCTTGATCATCTAATGTACACAAAATATCAAAGACATAACAAATCCTTCGTACAATTAGCACAATGATCAGCTTAAATTACGCGCATCTTCGTCGCCACTGAGATGATGGACTAAAACAATCACTCAATATCAAATAACTCCTATGTACAACTTACAACAAACTGAAGATGCGACGGCCTACCAACGACGGCAAAATAGGAAGGAACTGTCAGTCATTCGACGGCTCAAGAGATGAAGGGAAAGAAGCAACAGTAGAAATTCAGTTCCAGTAATCACAAAAACGTTTTTCATCCGCGGTTCCAAATTTTTGTTTGAAAGTTTGGAACCACCACAGATGGGCAAAGATTTGTTTCAAACGCTAACTCACTATACACACAAGTTTTGTAAAGGACCAGTGATCGCAGGTACGTTGAAGGACGAGTCATAAAACAAGTCTTGCACCAACAAGTCATCACCAAATAGGTAAGAGTTTTGTGTCTGCCACAGCACGACCAAGGCTAACCACCACTTTCGCTGAGCGTATCGAGCTTCGTTGTCCAGCAGCCCGAGTACGACCTAAAATATAATATTTTAAACAATTAAGAATCATAGAAGAAATTCAGGAAAATCGATGAAAATGAGATAAAATAAAAACTTAACTGGTACCTCCATAATATTTGATTCAATACAAAACTAGGATAAGACTCATTTACTTGAAACTACCGTTCGTAGCGAAAGTGTTACCATAACCGAGAAAGTGATGGTGGAAAGGAGTAGGTATTAAAGTTGAAGCATTCTTTTTGATGAGGGATCTTGTCGTACAGAAGCACAGCTGTTACAACCCTATACGACAGAATGTTATAAAATGAATGTAACCAAATAATCGACAGCACAATTTCCCTACTGCACACTTTGTAAAGTTAGCTACAGCAAGCTAGACAGGGAGAATCATGCTGATGCCGAGTGCACTGATGCAGGTGAGAGTGATGTAGTGCGGGATTTAGGGGAGGGAGAGGATGAGGCATGGAGACTAAGAGGGGATTTGCTAGATACTTGAGGTGAAGAAGGTAGGATCGAAGGAATAGAAGACGACTGAGGTGATGCAGATGAAGACTTGGCAGTTGATGTGACCAGAATGGAGGCGGTGGAAGGAATAGATGTTGTGGACATCGGTTGCAAGGAGTCCGTAGAACAACTCATGTCCGTTTTCTCGATAAATACTGATGTTGTGGAGGTGCTGTAGGTAGTAGAATTTGCACTGAAAGGTACAGTGAAGGAAGAGGGTTGAGAAAGAGGTGCAGGCGACTGCGGAGACCGAGACGGAGATGATATTACGTCTCCTCCACTTCTCGAGCACGGGGAGTTGTCGTTTTCGTCCCCTGTAGGAAAAAAACAAAGTGGAGGTATAATCAAAACCAAAGCAGAACAAAATAACAAAGTAAATACATACCACTTTCATTGGTCTGAGGACAAATGAAAATAGAAATTACCTTTGAGAAACACAGCAAAAAAAATATGGTATAAGAATGAAAAACAGTATAAGATCAAGTACTCAAATTAGTTTTACAGGTAAAGAGAGGTATGGAGTAGAAATAGAAAATAACAACCATACATTTACACCAAAATAAGAGATTTATTTTAATACTAAAACATAAATTTAGCTGCTCCTCTTTGGAAAAAAAATCCCAAAATATCCTAATCTTAGCCACCTTAAGTCTGGCTCCCAAGCCCTGTGCCTATGAAGTGGCTCAGAATTTACTAACGGGCGCTGAGAGGAAAAGAATTCGCCAGCCATAGAGATAAGTAATAACATCTACACTCATAATATGGAAGTAGTGATAAGCGAGCATATGTTACAGGATCATCGTTGTGACCACTGTTTCAAGATTTTCGACTACAGAAGAAAATTCTGCAAATACACAAGCGAACGGTGTTTCTATAATACGGCGCAGATTTGATTCAAATGAAACATTCACTACTACGGCAAGCGTAAGGATAATGTAACTATGCCCATCATTCTCTACAACTTGGTGTTAGAAAAAACCTACCCATAGCGTGGATCTCTCCACTTGAAGCTGCCGAGTCAACAAGCGCCGGACCTAACCAATTTTGAGGAGAGAAACCTACACACTCCAACTAAGATATGTACGAGTATGTACATTTAACACGGTACATACTCGGTACTATGTCGTTCTCTGTTCAGATGAGTTATTTCGCATCATTCTTTTTTCTTCTAGATGTAATTGATAACAAAAAAATAATTTTTATTATTCTAAAGCCATTATAGTCAGAACAATTTTAGACTGATCCTAATTTTAATTGAATAAGAGAACGGACAAATAGTCATGTAACTACTAAGTATTACAAATAAAGCGAGATGAGGGGCTAAGCATGACAAAAGAAATAATCACTGACCGGAATCTAGCAAGGCAAGAAATAATCACTGACCGGAGTCAGGCAAGGCAAAAAATAATCACTGACCCGAGTCTAGCAAGGCAAGAAATAATCACTGACCCGAGTCTAGCAAGGCAAGAAATAATCACTGACTCGAGTCTAGCAAGGCAAGAAATAATCACTTACAGTCAGGCAAGGCAAAAAATAATCACTGATCGGAGTCAGGCAAGGCAAGATATTATCACTGAGTCTAGCAAGGCAAGAAATAATCACTAACCGGAGTCAGGCAAGGGTGAAGGGTCATCTTGGTCGTCAGCGAGCGGATACTCGTCAGAATTACAAGACGAGGCTGAAGCGGTACGCGGTCTGTCTTTGTTCTTCTTAGTCTTGGCCAGAGTGGCGGCCGCCTTCCTCCATGCCACGAGCTTTTCTGGCTCCTTGGCAAACAGCTTGTCTGCCAAATCCTACAAAATAACAACGAATGATTTATCTTTAAATTGCCCATAACAACCTAAAAAAGGGTCTAATACAATCCGTAAATAAAAATACCATTCAATATTTACTCTGCTTTGACATTTCGAAAAACCTTGGTACATACAGTGACATTTGAAATTCATTGAACTATTATACTTAAATTTCAACGAAGAAAACAAGAACATTTCAGATAAAAACCTTATTTCCGTTATGACAACCTAGTGGAAAACAGGGAAAAGAAATAATTATAGCTTATTAATACAATTAAAAAATTAAACCTATAACAGACACCAACTACCAGTGTCTTATTCTGTAATAGGTAGATTTCTCAGCAGCTGTTATTAATCGAAGTACGTTAACAAATAAAGATATGACATAGGCACTGTTTCCTGTCTTTCAATTTGAGAAAATTATACAAACTCTGAAATTTCCATGAAGAAAAATGGTCAACTGTAAATTTCTCACAAAACAGAATTAGACCACACTTTTGTGAAACATTTTAATACTTTTGTGAAACATTTAATATGAAATAGGAAACATTTTAATACGAATGAACGACAGAAATAGCTTTTATAACACCAGGTAGATGTAAAATTCCTTTTTCATCAGTGCAGAATCGATGTTATCGAAAATTCAACTCGTTCTTGTAAGCACACAAGACTTGGCTGGAACAATACGCCTTTTATTCACGCGTGTTTAGGAAGCTGAAAGGCATACGATACGAGTAGATGCCTTGTAGTATTCACGTTATACAGGCATTTTTTTACCCTATATGAATTTTAAACATATTTAAACTTCATCAAAAACGCTCGAAACACACAGGCTGAGAAATAGCAGATTTACCTACATATTACCTACAATCAATGATTGTTCGAGAGGCCATAGACATGGCCGTTACTTGACATCCAACGTTCCATGAGCTCAAGTCAATGACAACAACCTCCCGTTCTCTCAAGAAGTTTCTTAGTCACACCTGCAAGCTGAGTAGCGAGTGTTCGCAGTCGGTGGTGTCAATATTGGCGAGGGGATAACCTGTTCTCTCCATCTCAGCGTACACGCCAAACGGAAGTTTAGCTACGCATTCAAGTTTCAGGATGTGCATCTTGGAGCGAAGGTGCTTGGCGAGGTGGCCGTGGATGCGGAATGCAATTTTGCATTCGTCGCACTTGAAAGGGCGAGGGTTGTCAGTGCTGGCAGCGCCGAAAGTTAGGTTCATGCTTACCTGTAAAATAGGGAACGTTAGGTCAATTTTTACAAGAATATATCAAACAACACAACTTTTTTATAATACCAAAAAGGAGAACCTTTAAAGTGAAGGCAACACTCAAGTTATCTGGATAGTAATTAAAATTCACAGAATTGTCTATTACTGCTTGACTAAGTCACGGACGAATAAAATGGGCATATGACGAGAATATCAGTACCTAGACAAAAGGAAAAACTCTTATTCTCATCTTGGCTGACGAGGATGGACTGAAATATTGGATTAAGTGAACGACTAAGTAAACGATGGACTAATTAAACGTTCATCAATATCCAAGATTAAATTTAAAATTTGATCAATCGATCACTAACATGGTTGCCTATCCACATCCCCAGTGAAAAAAAAACAAAGTAGTCATACGGTGAAGATGTCCGTCATGACTTTCTTTAATAGTTCACTTAATAACAACTTCATCACACGAACACACAAAACATCAAACACAAACTTTGTTGAAATGACTGGCCGAACGCTTGTGCTTCTGCAGGTGTCCGCTCGTCCGAAAAGAAACGGAGCAGGAGTCGCACCGGAAAGGTCGCTCCATGTAGTGAATGTTCATATGAAGAGACAACTGAGAGGACCGAGCGAACTCCTTTTGGCAGATATAACAGCGACTGCGACCGTCTTCTGGAGCAGATCGACTGCGCATACAAGAACAGCTTTTAGGTTACAGTTCAGCTGCTCATGTTAGTGGACAGGTATGTGTTAGAAATTAATTTTTTAGGATGATTTTCTACCAGTGATTCCTTATTCACCTAATTTGATGAAAAAAGTAAATATAACTTGAAACGTCGTTCAGTTTAAAAAAATTCAGTTTGAAAATTTATTTTCAGGTAAATGACGTCAAGAATAGGAACCGAGGCAAGTTACCGTAAAGAAGAAAATTTGTGTGTGAATCACAAAGTTAATAACGAAGACAAGGCACGATTTCGGTAAAAATAAGGATAGTTTTTCAAAGACTGAAAGCACACAAACTGGTATTAGGCAGAACTTACAGAAAATGCTGGGTAAGTATTAGACTAATAATACACAAACAATTAATAGTTCAATGTCAAACAACTGTTCGTTACAAAAAAACAATTGCTTACTTGTTAGCGGAACTTGGAACGACTCCGCTGGGTGATAGGAAAGAAGTGCCACTTTTGGAATCACTGCTATTCAACACAGTCAGGTTCATGGCCGACGAAGGAGCTGGAACAGTCAACGAACGTGGACCTCCAACACTGGACGATGATGGAGCAGGCACCGTCACAGAGCGTTGTGCACTTGAGCTGGATGACGAAGGCACAGATACAGTCACAGTGCGTGACGCTGTTGAACTAGATATCGCTGGAGTTGTAGTTAAAGAACGCGAGTATCCTTGACTGAGTGACCCGTGGACAGTTTCTTGGCGTGTAATGTCGGAACTAGACGATGAAGGTGTGCTAGCAGCAGCTGTAGGCAAATTTGCAGTACTAGACGTGGAAGTGGGAGTAGATGATGAGACTACAGAAACGACAGGTGATGATCGCACAGAGCTCTCAGTAAGAAGCATAGGCAAAGAAGACGGTGGAGTTGAGGAAAGACACAGCTCAGGTGTAGTCAGCCTAGGTACATGAGACTGCGTATCCTGTGCATCTCTCGATACAATAATGCATGGAGAAGAAACAGTTGCAACTGAAGGCAGAGAGTTAACAGCAAGTGGCGAGTTGTCCAAACTTTTCTGCGCCCCTGAAACGCCGTTGATCGAAGGGGAGGATATTAAACTTTGAGAAACCGTAGGAGGATTAAAAAAATTTGAGTGATTTGTCGGAGAAATACTTACTACACTGGCTCCTTCATCAGGATTTGACAGAATATCAACTCGAGAACTGTCGACTGAGTGGGAACTGAAATTGGGATTTTGGATGGATTCCGATACGGAAAGAGAGTCTTGAGAGGAAAGATGAGTAATCGGAACATGGCTTATCGTAGCATTCGAAGCAACAGTGAGTTGACTTGTTCCAAGTGTTGTTGTCGGCGACATAGCAATCCTGGAGGCCGCCATAATGTGAGCTTTCTTCGGCATAGCATAAGGAACTCCGACGGTCACATTTACGACTAGAGTCGAGGCACTCTTGAAGAACTTTCCACTGGAGTCGGCGAAATCCTTGTATTCGCAAGGATCATCAATGAAAGAAGCTCTTCTCTTATCACTTGCTTCAACTAAATCAAAAGCTGCCCTTAATTTACCTTTGAACGTTGCATCATCAACTAAAACTCCATCAAGACTACGATGTGAAGTAAACGTAGTGCTGCAAGAAGACTTGGATAACTCGAATGAAGGAGCAGCGGCGACTACCGATACAGGACAGCTTGGGAATTGTTGATTTGCCAGCGGTTTTGAAGACACTTGTATGACATCAGATGGTTGAGCTGAATATGAGGAAGATATTGGCAAACCAGCCCCTGGTAGTTTGCTACAATAGTAACTCTTGGGCTTTACTAAACTAGAAGCCTGAGTTGATTGTACACCATCAGGAACATTTAATATTGAATTACGAATAGCAATGTCACTTTCACTCGCAAGCCTCATCTGTTCCACTTTCGGAATGATTTTAGTAATTATTACGGGTTCTAAAGTGGTCGTGGGAAGACCTGTATCTCGAGTTGCATCGGCAAACGACACAGGACCTTGGTATTGATGACGTTTAATGAATGTTTCCTGAATTGCCCGTTCAGTGAGATAAGCCTTCATCATCACCCCACTCGCTTGAGAGTTCGGAATGGGACCAGCGAACGAAGCTTGATTGTGCAAGACAGAAGAGGCTCGGGAGGCGCGTTCTGTAGTGTTGTAGATACTTTTCAATAACATAGAGGACTCTGTTACTGGCGACAAGATGTCTGTAGGCTGTTCACGAATAGGAGTTATTGGTGACTTAACGGATAAGGATGACCCTGATGTCATCCCAGAATTAGAGGGACCAATTGGAAGGAAACTAGGTCGTGAAGCAGACACATTTTTGGTGCAGCTTACTCCGCGAGACAACAAAGAAGAAAACAACCCATGGTCTGACTTCGGTGCAGGATCTTGGAAGGACTTTTTGATACTGAGGTCAATAGGAGCGTCGTCTACAGCGGCGGTGGGCGTGATCTCAACATGCGGAACATTCCTGCAGGCGACACTGGAGACACGTAGGTCCATACCCGCATCTTCAACTTGAAGAAATTTCTGAGAACGTCCCAGCATGACCGAAGATGCCGAGGACAGGCATAAGGATGACGTGTCTTCCTTGCATTTTTCGAAACTGCCACTACAACCACTATTCCCTGATAGTAAGTTATTTTCTAAACTGCCGTCCCGGATACAACTGTTCTCCCTACTATCAGGAATACAGCTATTCTCCCTGCTTTCCCCGACGTAGCTGTTCTCTCGACTGTCTTGAATATAGCTATTTTCCCGGCTGTCTCGGACGTAGCAATTTTCTCCACTTTCACCAAGGAAGCTATTTTCACGACTTTCCCTAATGTAGCTGTTTTCTCTGCTGTCTCTGAAACAGCTCCCTTCTCGGCTTTCGTTGACGTAGCTGTTTTCGCGGCTGCTGTCTCGAAAGTAGCTATTTTCTCGACTACTGTCACGCATTGAGCTGTTTTCCCTACTTTCACGCGCATCATCGTCACACTCGTCATCATCGTCCTCATCGTCTTCGTCGCCGTCCTCATCATCGTCCTCATCGTCATCCTCGTCGAAGTCAATATCCGCCGAGGCATCGTCACCACCGCCCTGAAAATATCAAAGATTTTACTTTTTTAAATGTATTTACACTATACGTGCGCAGACTTTTGTAGAAATATTTATAAAACAGAAAAGTAACCGACAAAATAATTGGCTTGATACACAAAATAACAGACACAATATCCACTTTGAAAATGGTGAAATACAAAAAATCGAAGTTCATTTTGATAATTCACTAGCTAATTTACACAATTGCTCGAGAGAGTTCTAGCACTTCAGATACAGCAGAAGCAAATGAACTAAATCATTAGATCGAAAAGTCGAATGCAACAATCAGTATATTCACAATACAATGACCAGTATATTCACAATGTAACTAGTATATTCTCATTGCAATAAGTATATTCATAATGCAATGACCACTACAGGGAGTCACCGTTTTACGGCAGTTCGACTTACGGCAACTCGTCGTAACAGACGAGCGCCCATAAATCCTATTAATTCATGTTCTGCTTTACGGCGACCCGTTCGTAGCTTGCGAACCGAGCGTAGTACTAGTTGTTTTGTTCGGGCGCCTGAATACATGTTCACGCGGCACATAAACGAGGAAGATACTCACTCAGTACGCCATATTGGATTGTAGCTTACATAGTCATCTCCGCACTCCGAATTTTTTCCTGTTTTCACCCTTGTTTGAAGTTTAATTTATTTATATTTTGTTTTTGTACATGTTCTTATCAATAATTAGAATAATTTTCGTATGTAAGTGCATATTTCGGTGACGTATAAGCATAAGTTCCGACTTACGTACCAAATCGGCATACGAACGAGTTCTGTTCTTACGGAAGTTCGTAAGCCGGTTTGGTGCGTAAGTCGGAACTTAGGCCTATACGTCATATAAATATGCACCTACATACGTAAATTATGAGTATAATAACTAATGATACGAACATGTACATAAATATATTATAAACAAAATATAATGTTTGAGTGGTAACAGGAAAGATAGGCTTATTCGGAACAGCCTGCAGCTGGAAAGTCTGTACTACGGAGCGCGGAGATGACAACGAAAGCTACAATTCAATTTGGCATACTGAATGAGCATCTTTCTCGTTTATGTGCCGCGTTACCGTGTATTCAGCCGCACGAACAAAACTAGTACTACGCTCGGTTCTCAAGCTACGAACGGGTCGCCGTAAAGCAGAACATGAATTAATAGGATTTATGGGCGTTCGTTCGTAACAGCGAGTTGCCGTAAGTCGAAATGTAGCAAACCGGGGACTCACTGTATATGAAAAAATACAACGGCAAACATTGACTTACAGTGAGGTGCTCGTGAGGAAGACCGTGCTGCAAGCACTTCTTATAGTGCGCCTTGCTCTTCAGGTGCTTCGTCAGGTTGCCCTTTGTTTTGAATCTGCAGTAGAAACATATCTGATTTTATATGGAGCTCACAATCTACACGTGTATGGATTGTTCTTGACTGTGGGATCAAAATTAACCATGTAGAAAAAGACGAACATTCATCTCATTCCAAAAACAATAAAGAACACGCGTCTAAGAGCAAGAGATTGTGATTGCATCTACAGGGTGCGGCAACATAACTTTGTTTTTGAAAGGAACTTCATTTATAGAAAGGAAGTTATGTTGCCGCACCCTATACAATCATACAAGGTAAGCTAAGAAAATGCTACTCAAATGATAGCATCTAACAATCAAACCATAACGAGTTGCTAATACCCAGTGCTGCTGTATTAGGAGGTGGCAACTCAGCATGCCCCTCAACCTAAGATGACGTCAACGTAAGCGACTAAAGGCCCTTCAATTCACACAAAGACAAAAAAACACACTACGCTAAACGACCCTTTCCTTATCAACACATCTGGAGAGGAGTAGGTATAATAGAACTTTTATAAAACATGTTTTAGAATTGAAGGCAAAATAACAGAGGATACGGTTTAATCACGCAAAATTCTTCCAGACAAGTGCCAGTTTCCTTTCTAGAAAAACGCGATTGCTTGCAAACTTTACCATGAAATGGTCGGAAAATCAGGCAATTCGTAAGTTTGTGGAGAACATAACTTTAATGCCTTAAGTTTTTCAACATGAACTACAATTAATTGATCAAAGCTAGATAGAAAATATTTGAATGATTTCGTCGTGTGACTCAGACTGGATGACTAAGTACGACTGCCGAGAAACAGAATTTCGATCACCATCATAAACAGTATCAAAAATTGCATTCGATAAAATAAGAAGCTAGGATGCCGATGCTGATAGTCAAAGTATTATAAACATGAAAAATTGAATACTACATCCAAGCATCCAAGTACGCAGAAAATCGACCCTTAGAATTGAGATACACATCAATAATTTCAAGTTAAAACGTGTGGAAACAGAATTCGGTCATCATAGGCTCTTTAAGCTTTAGTGCAAAATATCGTTATTCAAGTTCTGCGCAATTGAAATCGCAGGTTAAACAAAGGACACAAATTTCTTTCAAATTAGCACAGACCATTGCAAACAGTAAGGATAGTTTTTCAATATGAAACAAGCATTCGAATTAGATTTGTAGTGACTGACCTGGATGTGCAGAGTGTGCAGGGGTACGGCCGAAAGTTGGTGTGGGTGCGGATGTGTTTCTTAAGCATGGACGGTTTCTTGCACCTGATCCCACAAGTCTCACACACGTACCGCCCTCTACCCCTGCCACGGACATAAGTGTATTCTTCTGTGCTCTTAAAACCTCCATCGCAGATCCTGATACGACTCGACGTGCTGCTAAGACGACTGTCATCTGAAGGTTCTCGTGAAGAGTTGGATGCAGTGACGTGCGTCGAGGTTTTCAGTTCCTCGATCTTGATGTCTGCGACGCCTTCTACAATTTTTGAGGGCCTGCAAGGAGACCCTCCAGAGCTCAGTTTCTTTTCACTAGCGGATAACGATAGAAAGGCAGATTCAGACTTTTCTTGCTTTCTAATGTGCGCAAATGCTTCGATGATTTTATCATTGCTGTAAGTGTATATGAGATTTGTTGTCGGTTTAGCCACAGAGTATGCACTGTCCGTGTATCTGCGTGATGAGTAAAGTCCCATCGATTCCGATATACTCAAATTGAAGGGATTGTCTTCAGCAGGTTTTCTGATTTGCCAATTCGAGTACATTGATATTTTTGAGTCAGGAGACTGAGGCACGTACATGGGTTGAGGGCGATAAATACAGCAGTAGTAAGTTTTGGTAGAGACTTTGAGACCCAGATAGGTATAGGCAGAGCCATCCAGTAGGAGTTGGGCGCACGACTTCTTGGGTCTCGGGGTATCTGGACTCATGATAGTGGAACCGATGAGCTGTGCCGTGGACTTGCTGACGAACTGGTAGGGCTTTAGAGGTAGAGTGTCAGGTCTCTTGCGGGGGGCCAGAAATATGTCTTTTAGGTCCGCTGCAGTCACAGACACTGAAAGTTTTTCTAACGCAGGTTGCTGCTCGGAAGACACAAGCGGAAGGGAAGATGCACATGGAAGATCAACCTTAGTAGAACCGAAAAGAGAATTCTTAGGCGCACTCACATTGCTCAAGACGCTTGAAGGATCTGAAAGACTTTTTTCATGATTTGACTGCTCCGGCTTGAAGGAAGTCAGAGGCATTGTGCTGAAAATGGGCTCCGATTTTGTAGACGTCAAGGAGGTGTTCATAGCTAAGTTTGGTGATGGTTGGCTGTAAGGACCTGGGATGCCTGGCACATAAGGAACTTTTTCTTTACCTACTGAAATTAAAGCAGGGTCAGCAAGGTATTTGTAAGACGTTTTGCCATTAGAATTTACTGATGAATACGAATAATTAGTACTTGTTCGGGGATGTTCACTAAAAGAAGAGTTGCGCTTGAGGTTCATAATTGAAGGTTGACTGGAAGATAATTTTGACAACATCACACCAGAAATGTTAGGAATTGGAACTCCTGGAATAGAAAGATTTGGGAGTTGAAGCTGCGGTGCATACTGCTGTAAATTGGAGAGAGAAATACTGGGTAAATCCATGTCCTTGCCGCTAAACTTAAGCTGTGTTTTTGGATTGACGAAGTTGGACTGTAAGTCACCAGTATCTGAAGAATCCCTCCTGGTGGCATGCGACACAGAACTGGAGGTTGCGAGACAACTGACACGGCTCTCAACCATCGTGCCTCCACAATTCAAACCTGACTTCGAGAGCGTCACAATGTTGTGACTGGTTGGAGAGCGTGATTCGTTGTGTTCAAGCTTAACCTCCGGGCCTACAGCACTTGTCAAGCACATGTCAAGCGCAAAGTTACGGCTACAATCACTTGTATCGATACGCATCGTTTTGTACTCTGTTCCATCACAGATCTTCACTTCACCTCCACAAAGTTGATGTTTGTTTGTTGCAGGCCGTTTGCTATCAGCGACCGCTTTAACAGACACCCGAGCGCGCTGGAAAACAACTCCGTTGTGAACCAACACGGGATGTACGGATGTCACAGAGAAGTCCTCACTAGGCCGAGTCTCAGACGAGAGCTTTCGCTTCTTATTAGGAGGTAGGCTAACATCTCCCAACTGTTGTCTAGAATAAGGGGAGGTGCTTCTAAATGACGGCTTAATGTGGTCCACATTCAGCCTAACTTCAGCTCCAAGAGACGACCCACGGCTCTGGATAGTTTCGTCGATTAAATTCTTACCACGCGGCTCATTTTCTACGGATGAGCTTCTCATTTGCGCTGGTGAGAAGTCCCGAATTTCTCCCCTTTTTTGTAAATCTATTGCCGAATCCTGTAGAGGGCCATTTTTGTTCACCAAGTACGCCCTGCAAAGTGATGGATTATGTTCCGATGAAAAATTATCCACTTTTCCACTGCAATGTCGATCGAGATGGACTTCTAAGCTCTCTCTGGTCCTAAAACTGGCCGAACAATTAGGACAAACTAAGATGAGCACTTGAGGATTAACAACAGGGATAATGGAAGTCCTTTGAAGACCGTGAGTGGTTCCTCTGGCAACCAAGAGTTTGTGGGCTTCAGGATCCGGGTTGGACAGAATTTGCTGAACGTAGACCTCGCGGTCTAGAGATGAAGAAGGCACCAACGGTACAGCTGTCTGAGCTGATGAACTATTATCAGCTGATAAAAAGCGCTTAAGATCTGCAGGAGTGAAGTGGCTCGAAGGTACGATCTGAGCAGCGCCTGAAAACTTGGGCGACGGGTGTCCACTGCACTGTCCCAACGCAGACACGTTTCTCTTGTAGGCGATAGAGCCGTGGGTCTCTGGAGGAACAGCAGCTGAGGCTTGGCCGGCAGGAACATCAACCAGAGTTTGAACGCGAGCTCTATTCGACTGAGTCGCAATTGCAGACGCTTTGCATTTGACAGAATCAGTAGCGCTCGTCCGACGACTTCGTACCCCACTAGAGTTCTCATTTTCACTTGATGACGAGCCCCCAATGCTGGATTGCCTCCGGTATTTGCGGTTACGAAGAGGATTATCAGAATCCATGATCAACTTGTTCTGGTCAATGAGCTTGTCGATGTGTTCTCCCAGATCGGGGCTCGGCGACTTGATGCCCTTCCACAGTCCAGTCCCCATAATCGATCCCAACCTTAAGGCGGTTCCTGGCTCATCGCCTTTCACTGAAGGTAACGAGGCTACATGCCTTGGCAAACTGATAGTCGACTTGAGATCAGAAGAGGTTGATACAGAGTTATATGGAATAGCAACACTGTGTTTAGGCTCCGCCGCTTCAAAAACATCGTCGTAAGAAGAAGTGGTATAAGAACAAGAAGTTGCGCTCGAGGAGTCGTCCAGTGAGTAGCTTGCACGGAACTTGGGCTTGTAAATGGTTTTTCCAACAGCTGTGACTTCAGTTCCAGTGTGCAAAGAATACAACTCTCTTTGAGAATACCCGTCGCTCGGATAAATAATATTATTGCTCACTTTTGTACTAATGACCGACAAATCTGCCGGGAGCTGGTGCTTGCCAGGCTGCTGCAGCTGATAGTTGCTCGTAGTTAACTGACAATTGGTGGCAGGCAGCGTGCCTAGAGAGGACGAAGGCAGTCTCGACTGCCTGGCGGAGAGCTGCTCGCAGTAGCAGGACACTTCCGGAGCCCTGCAATTGGAACAGAACCTCGAGTGCTGCGCCTCATGAAGCCGAACTTCGTCTTCATGAGTGGTCGAAAACTTGCAGTAACTGCATGACCAAACTCCCCTGATGGGATCAGCGCTTGAGAAATGAAGGGCGTCGCTACTAGTGCCATTGATGACACAAGCCTCTGATGATGCGAACCTTTGCAGCCTCTCTCCAGCGTCTCTTTGCTCGACGAGAGACGCTGCGAAAAGCAAGCTTTCAGCCCCATCTCTCTCTTGCGCAGCCCACGGATTTCCTTCATCTTGAAGAGCCTCAGCAGTATGCTGGGACCCTTCAGCAACACTGCACGGTAATGCCGCTGACTCCGCCGACCCCTCCTTCCAACACTGAGAAGAAGTTCTCTTGAACTTCTTGTGAGTGTAAATGACATTGGCAGGCTGGCTCATTGATATCTCAACCCTGATTACGCCCATGGGACAACCAACTCCATTCTCAGCCTCCACACAAGGTCCAACCTCGTAAAAAAATTTTAATACTAGAACTTTTTGAAGAGGAAAACCCCTCAGGAAAAATGCCAGCGGCAAAATAGATACAATAACGGCAAAATTTAAGAAATTTGGTGTCAATGAGTAAATCCGTCAAGTAACAGTGCGAGACAGTGTGTTTTGAAAGACAAAGTGACGTTCTTCCCTGCGTCGCAAACAAGCATCAAGTCTTCCGTATCAGCGCCGTTGCAAGGTTCCCTTCTTCTTTTTATCTGTAAAATAGAAAATGAATATTAGAACAAAACAGTCGCAACAGTAATAGTAGTTTGTTTAGAAACAAAACAAGAGAAACTATACTACTTGATAAATACTGTCCTAAGTTTAGGTTGAACTGGAACACAGAAATGTTGATCAGCAATTAAATTTATTTAAGCAAGAATAAAATTTTTTTTTTCAGTTCTACAGTTAGTCAATACAACATTTTGACTTTGTTATTTAGATCGATCGGAACAAATTGAAATTAATAAAACTTTAAAAATTTCACTAGAAAATAGTGCTTCGTTTAAGTGAATTAAATACTCGTACATTCTACTTTTTGAATCTCTTAGAATGGCACCAAAGAAGTTAGCTTAACGAGCATAAAACAGCCTCTGAAAAATGGCAAATTTCGACAATAATACAGAATTCCTAAAGAATGAATGAAAACTTAATGTTAAATGTAACAATGGCTCTTCAATCTAGAGAAAGAATACCGATAAAGAATCAGAAAACGACAGTAAAATTAAAAACATCACCAAAAACGCAAGAAAAATACGCGTGTGTGCAGAATAGGAGGAAAGTAAGGAATAGAACATTACACACTGACACAAGTATTAGGTTTAGGTGTTACACAGAACAACACTTAACACGTTGACTCCGAAGTGGTACGTATGTGTACCACTTAGGTTAGGTTCTGCAATTTTTTCAGACCTTCTAGTGACTATGCGTACAAAGTGAAGTTTTACACCAGTCAGGCAATCGGAGGCAACGTGTTAACACGTTTGTTGCGATTGCCTGATAGGTGTGAAACTTCACTTTGTACGCATAGTCACTAGAAGGATCAGAAAAAATAACAGAACCTAACCTAAGTGACCCACCGGTGGGTCGCATCGCAACAAACGTGTTAAAGAAGAGAAGATCAACGGGAGCACTACTGTGATCAGTGCATGAACTGAGGTCGCAATTGTAGGATGTGACGTCACTGGCTGACACGAGCATTGAGGAGGTCACGTGGTAGCTCACTACCTCACTACACAAGTGAGGTCACGTGGTAGCTCATTACCTCACTACACAAGTGAGGTCACGTGGTAGCTCATTACCTCACTAC